>ML834429.1:33240-49147 GCA_009831015.1 Picea engelmannii
ACATTGGTGCCTCGTGTTCTGCCGATGAGGTTCAAATTTATAAATCTCTTTTCCAAGAATTCCGTGAAGTTTTTTCCTGGATTTACGAAGAGATGTCAGGTATTGATCGAGATATTGTTGTACATGATAATAAGACTTACTTATACGCTAAACCCGTTCGACAGAGACTTGACCCAGTACATCCACACAAAGCTGCTGCTATTAAACTCGAAGTTGAAAAACTTCTTAAAGTCGATTTTGTTTATCCCATGGCTTTGACTAATTGGGTATCTAATATTGTTCCGGTTACGAAGAAACAAGGCACAATCCATGTTTGTGTATATTTTAGGGATATAACAAAGGCTTGTCCCAAGGACAATTATCCAACCTATTTCGTTGACCAGATTGTGATGATTGTGCTGGGAGTCAAATCTTCTCTTTAATGTATGGTTTCTCCGGCTATAATCAAACCAATATTTTTCCTACGGATCAACATAATATTTATTTTATCTACCCTTGGGGAACCTTCGCATACCATAAACTACCTTTTCATCTCAAGAATGTTGGTGCGACGTTTCAATGCACCATGTCTTATGCTTTTCATGACATTAATAATATTGTACAACCTTACCTGGATGATTTACCGTTGCATTCCATGCGTCATCATGATCACCTGACACATTTACGAGCCATTTTCCTACCCTGTAGTTATTATCGCATTCGATTGAATCCACATAAATGAATTTTTTGTGTGGAGTGTGAACGACTTCTTGGTTTTATCATTTCTACACATGGGATCAAGGTGGACCCTCTGAAGGTTGAAGCTATTCTCAATCTGCCTCCTCCTTATACATTGTGCCAAATCCAAAGTTTTCAAGGGAAGGAAAACTTTTAATGTCAATTCATCCCCAACTATGCCAAACTAACGAAAGGTTTTACTCGATTTCTTAAAAAAGGTCATGATTTTGTATGGGACGACACTGCCAACAAAGCCTTTGAAGCTTTGAAACTTGCCTTACCCATACAACACTCTTATTTCCACCCGATTATAGTCAAGATTATTTATTATACTTAGCTTCTTTGGAATCTACCATCACCATGGTTCTAGTCCAAGGGGATGATTCACATGATGAACATGTCATCTACTATTTGAGTCAGAGTCTCACGACCACCGAAACCAAATATTTGCATGTGGAGAAACTAGCCTTGGTAGCTTTTCGATATGTTCAATGTTTTCATCATTATATCCTATTACACAGAACCACCATCATTTCCGATTGCAAACCTATGAAACACATCCTTACTCGACAATTGCTGGGGGGAAAATACTCGAAATGGATAGTTATTCTCTAGGAGTTTTATTTGGAATTTGAGTGTGCTAAATCAAATAAATCTTTTGTTTTTTCTGAATTGATATGTGACCTTTCCTCTAATGAGACATAAACTGTGGCAGAGGATTCCTTGCCTGATGAGTCTCTCTTTCTGATCAATTCTGATGACACATAGTATGGAGACATTATTATTTATCTCCAAAACCAAACTTTTTGATGAAATCTTTCTAGTGTGGATCGTCATCTTATTCAATATCAAGCCCATCAATACATTATTCTTGGTGATACCCTTTACTGTCATGGTATTGATTCAATTTTTTGACTATGCCTAACCTATGATGAAGTTGATAAATCTTTGAATGAATATCATTCTGGAGCATGTGGTGGTCATATGTTTGGGTATGAAACTGCCCAAAAGATCTTACGAGCTGGTTAATTATGGACTTCATTGTTTAAGGATTGCATTACTACCGTCGATAAATTCCATGCTTGTCAAACATATGAAAATAAGATCCAATATCATCCTTATCCTCTTTACCCTATAGTTTCCGTAGGTCCATTCGCTAAATGGGGCACTGACTTCATGAAATGTAAACCTCACTCAGCCGGGGGGCATAGATACATCATAGTAGCCGTGTATTATTTCAGTAAATGGGCCGCGACAATGCTTACATTTGATAATATTGGGAAAATTGCAACGTCGTTCATATTCAATCATATCTTTACTATATTTGGTGTCCCTCAAGCCATCGTCATTGACCATTGTAGTCATTTTCTCAATTTCATGATGTTTGAACTTACCAAGAAGTTGGGTCTTTGACATGAAAACTCAACACCTTACTATCCATAGGCCAATGGCTAGGTTGAAGCAATTAACAAAGTTCTTACTACTATTCTTGAATGAATGATAGGACTTCACAAGTCAAGCTGGCACACGATCCTCTTCTTTTCATTATGGGAAGATGAGACATTTGTTAAATCTACCACATGATTCACACGTTTCCAGTTAGTATATGGTGTTGAAGCTATTCTACCGATTGAATGTGAAATCCCATCTTTGAAACTGGTTGTTGAACTTATCCCTAACACCTCAGCTGAAGAAAAATGACTCTTGTATTTGATGCAATTAGATGAGACTCGATGTGATGTTGCCTTAGTCATTGAAACTTAGAAGAAGCATTTCAAATATCATTATGACAAGCATGTCAAACCACGTGTTTTTTCTGAGGGTGATTTATTTCTTTTTTATGAATATGATCGTGACTTATTAGGGGTTGGTAAATTTGAGCCTATGTGGCATGGCCCTTATATTGTGAAATAGTGTTGGAGAAAGGGGCTTATGAGATGGTATATTATGATGGAATTACTTTAAGTGAACCCATAAATGGGCTTTACTTGAAGAAGTACTATGCTTAAACTATTTTTGCATGAGTGCTGTGTATTTTTAGTGTATGATACTGTAGTGTTCTTTTTTTGTTTTTGTTCTACCTTTTAGCTTCTTACCTTGCATTGTTCTTGGTTTCCATATTTTGGTGTCTTTGCTACCCTATATCGTCTTTTCTGATGGTGAGAGTCGCATTCTCAAAACCTAGCGTCTTCTGCATGGCCAATCTATGCACCTACATATGAGTTGATCAATATAAACAATGGTTTCCTTGGTTGTGAAACTAATAATATCACAAAATATAGTGCAGTTATTGAATTATTAACTGATGCCATTTCATTTTTCATCCTTCATCTTATTGTACGACTTGATTAACAATAAGTAGTGCTGCAACTAAGTAACATTTATTCCATCTGAAGTCCTACTTTGTTAAGGGTATACTTAAGAATTCGCCTCTTGGAAAGAAATTTTGATTATATCAAATATCAACATATTCCTATATGTCTATACACATTGATATATGCATTGGATAATTATGTGCTAGATAAACATTTGAGACATTTATAAATCCAAACACACATGTGAAAAAGAGAAGTAAGCCGGTAGAAAATTTATATTAATAACGATAATAAATACAAAAGGTGTTTTGTCCAAGGTACAAAATATTAAAAAAGTGAAGCTCATGGATTCGTGTACAAAAATCATCAAGGATTCTTCTTTCTATAACAAATAACTTCCCGTGCTACTCTATGGATCAGTCGACCAATAGATGCAGATACGCCAACTGTATGGTATTGATAATTCCTAGAAAGTTCGTCCACTGTGGCATCAGGGATATTCATGGTTAATCCCTCTATGTTCTTCTCAATCGCCTTGAGATCTGTGACGACCACTCCTACTACAACACCTCTCTCTCCTCGCCTCTGACTGGGAGATGATCCCAAAGGAATATAAGGCCCCACATCTGCATTATTGAGAGAATTTGATTAGTCTTGTATAGATGACACAAAAAACATTTTATATAATTAAAATATCAAAAACATCATATAATGAAAATTTTCCTTCTTACCAATGTCTCCCCACTGAGACCCCTTAGGAAGAGCTAAGTCAGGATCCCCACAGAAATCTATCCCGAGGTACACATAGTCCTCCACCATGATTAGCTGATTCCTCAACCATTGGAAGAAAACATCGTCATACTTGATGATAGGCACACCGTCGTGACGAGCCATAAGGTCCACCCACCTCTTCATCCGTGGATCTTGTGGAGTGGGTATGCCCCACTCCACCTGTAAACGTAGGATGGGAACCCTCTCCAAGAAGAAGGACACCAAAATGGACATGTAACCAAACTATTTCAACTGACGGTTTCAACACTTTGTCATTTGCTTTTTCATGTTCTTCAAGACACCCTCACATTAGTTGAAGACCCTGGTTTCCATGCACTCTATGGTGTACTGAAAATGGCTTTGAAAATCCATGTGGGGAGCTACACTCCCTTCCATCCAGGTAAGTCTATAAAGGATGGTCCACCATCATAAATCCCGGACATCTCTGATGGCCACCTTGCCACTATGTTTTTCCATACCCAGCACACAATGATGAGAAACATAGTAATCCATGGGTTCTCCTCCACCCCCGTTTCTCAAGAGTGAAACCCAAGAAACTTAGAGATATAAACCCGTCAAAAATTAAATATCCTCTATGTCCAATGTGAGTGTATACACACCCACATGAAAGGATTGTTTGTTCGCATCCCAGATGTGAACCAAATACTCTAGCAATCTCAATTGGGCTCTCATGCCCTAAATTTTGAAAAACTTGAGTAATCCACACTGCCTAGGTGCCATAACTGTGCCCGGGTCATTCCCGGAAAAATAGTAGACTCTCTATTGTTATTAGATCCTAAATTGTAAGTTGTCTCTAGATATCTTGTTCTAATTCAAAGTAATATTTCCAATCAGAATATCTTCCTGATGAATGTATAAGGATGAGTAGATTGCGAACCTTATGTGTTTATGTATATGTCCTTTTCTTCTATTTTCATTATGTTCATCAAATGCCTAACTATTTTTCAACTTACCTTTGACCTATGAGATGTTTCCTTTTAATTTGGATTAAATCCTAATTTCCTATGCCAGATACTCTGCATTTCTCATCTTTCTTAACTCATCTGATCCACCTTTCAAACCCAATACACATATTTATCCATAAAATGATTACAATAACTTGATGATGACCTAGATTTCCTTGTAGCAGTCAAGTGAAAATATAGGGACTAACATATTTTGGTGTCATTTCCGAGGACAAATGAACAAATACATCTTCCCTGGGAAGAATGACAACGATCAGATCCGCTTCTTGATGGTGAACAAGAAGAGGGCACATAATTGACTGCAGATTTTTCACCATGGAAACTCCACTGTTCAACGATTCATAAATGACTCCATTGGGGAAGATCCAGAATTGCATCAAATGATCAAATGAAAGCCATTGTGGCTGCAAGTTTTTCTCCATTCAATTTTGCTGATATTGTCGGCTTTCCTAACGTTGTTCCTACTATGGGTATTTGGGGAGACTGCCTTCCACATTTCAAAGAAAGCAAGGAGGATAATCCTTCATATCGCCTCATCAAGTTTCATGAATACATAGATTAGCTATGTCTACATCACGAGGATGTTCGTATGAATATGTTTATGCATTCATTGGAGGGAAATGTGCGAAAATGGTATCGGTCCTTGCCTTCGTCAAGCATATCTTCATTGAGGAAATTCCACGCAATATTCATCAAGCATTGTAAAAGGTATTATTCTCTTGACACATTTCTTGAAGAATGTTGTGAAACATTTAAAACGGATAGTCAATAGACAATAGAGTGTTCTTCGTATGATGAGATCTGCGAAGATCTTGTTGAAAGAGAAATTGAGGAAGAGTTTATACTTGAAGAAAATACTTCAAATTTTTCTGTTCAAGGGAAGTTTAAAATGTGTGATAGTCTCATGCAAAAGGAATTGGATCATGAAGTGTCAGGAGATATTTTTCAAAATCAAGAGGCTGTTTGTTATTCTTTGCAAAACTCAAAATATTTTGGCTCACCTATTTTTCATGAGTATTTAAATGAATAACATTAGTTCCCTATGTCAAATGTTATTGTTTTGAGTAGAAACCAACATGTATATGAAAACTATGCATCAGAAGTTGAGGAAGGCAGTGATGGAGACCTAAAGGATTTTTATGAACAATTTTCTAAGCCTATTCCTTCACTAGCTGTAGCAGATTCATTTCTGGAAGTCAGCAAGCCAATATCTGATATTAATGGTTCACCATCTTCAGAAGATATTAAGCATGTTGGGATTGGCATTATTGAAGAGTTCAGTTCAATATCTCATGAACATAAAAATGGTATCACTTATAGAGAAGACATCAAACATGAATTGAGTAGCAGTAAAATCAACTTGCATCCATGTTTAGATTTGCAGACAACTAAAAGTAGCAACTATCGTGAGAAAGAGGATGTGCAAATACCTTTTGATCTTCCACTGAAACATCAAGAAAATGTATTTTTATATAGTTTTTATGATCCTTTTGCTGATTATATGAAGTCTTTGAGCACTTCAAATGAAAAATCATTTTTGTTCAGCAAGGGTTGGCTTTGCTTCCCTTTTCCATTTCACTTTGATATTCTATGGGTCTCTTTATTTGTCAGAACCAAATCAAGGGTTTCACCAATTAGCAAAATACTTGTATGGCTTCATTGGAAGCATGCCTTCACTTGATTTGGTAGTATTACAATTGATTAAGAGTAGGGTATTTTGTGAAATAAGCTTGTATTCAAGCACTAGTTTGTTTTGTTTTCAACAACGTGTGTTCAAATTTAAATAATTTGCAAGATTTGGCAGCGGTGTAAGACTCCATAAGCCCAATCGATTCAAGGCATTGATATGGTATAGTTTCAACATTGGATGGTAGGTTGCATGGATAGAAAGGATGGAAAGGCACAATGGTCTACTTTTTCTTGATGCCTCACTATTATAGCATAAATCAGTAAATGCGGAAATAAACTAATCTCCCTAGATCCACCAGGATATAGAACAAAACAAGACAGGGCATGCCGCTTTCCCTAAGTTACAATCATTTATCTAAGTCTCAAAGAAGGAATTGATGACTTACTTTTGAGATGGCTTCCTTGTAACTCCGTTGTTCCCGCTTCACTCCAGTTCTCTTGTGAAACCAGATCTGCAATGACACAAACCAACCAAAGTGAAAGAAACTACGATATATTCAATGAAAACTCAAACATGTGATCAAAGAGTCATGTAATAAAATAAGAATAATTTTATGGGAAAGGATAATGCCGCTATATTATATTGAATAAAAGTGGAAGATACAACCGAAATGCCTTGATGTCACAAGTTCCCTTTTAGTGGTCCTTCATTCCAACACACACATATACTTGTTTCGAGATTTTCATGAAGATGATCTTCAAAATCTTGATGGGAAAATGCCGAATTTAAGTATCAACTGAAATAATATTCTTCACACAATATCCAGCCTATTCTTCCAGGAATCCTTTGCTCAACTTTTCTTAACTATGCATAACATTTTCCATGAGAAGCCCATTATTGTATAGAAGAAGCTAAAGTGGTTAAAGGGATGAGGATGATCCCACCAGATCAGAGAAGTCAGTAGGATTGTTACCATATAGACGCCACCTCACATTCCAGAAGATTCTCCGTCTAGAAATTTCTTGAACCTCTTTCCTCTTTTGGCTTTCAAACGCCGCCGCACCTTGCCTATATAGCAGCCTACGGAAATCCCGTAGACCAGCTATAGAGAAGCCTACTGAAATCATGGATTTTCACACTATACACTATGGGTAGCCTACAACATCCTTCTAAAAAGTAATCTGGCAGGGGAGGAAAGAAATCACTTTTCTTAGGAAAAAGATGATTTTGAGGGCCTGATTACATGCTTGTAAAGTCATCATTAGAGTGACAAAAATAAAGTGTAACAAAATTCCCCCCAAAGTATGAGGTCAGAACTTGTGACAACCAAAATACTTTGTAAAATACGTGTGTGTGTCAGGAACAAAGAATGCACCAATTGGGAACCTGCAAACAAACAAGCATCTGCAGAATATGATACCATATTTGAAGTAGGCATTCCCATGTTCAGAATACAAATGATTGAACTCATAAGTGTAAGTCATGGCCACTAATAATACACTGTGGATCCATGTCATAAAAATGTTACATAGCCACCAAGAATACACTGTGGATCTATGTATGAGAAAAACGCGGATGCAACGATAGCCACGAGACATACAAAGTGGATCTATGTGTCAATACAAATCATCAATATTCCATCACAACCTGGACCATGAATGATTAGATCCAGGGTCTTCAAAATCGTCGTCCGTAAGTACAAATCAATCCATGTGATTACCAGTGTCGGAGTCAAACATGGTCAGAAACCGCTTGATTACCGGTTATTAATGAAAACTGTTAACAAGAGCAAGGGAAATCACCATTGATGTCAATGACTCCCAAGGTATTGTAGTACAATCTAACGAATGTGAATAAATGAGTTGAAGTCGAACATTCGATGGAATCTTTTGATCAGGGACCAATGATGTGAATCCACTGTCAAGAGCGAAGAAACCTGCCATTAGGGCATGAAGGATATAAGGTACTAAATGATTTCTAAGTCTCATCCCTGGATAATGAGTTGAAGTCGACAGGAGGAGACTCGTCATAGGAGGGCCTTGATGTATCCCTCATCAATGACACAAAATAATTAATAGATTTATGATAGAGTAAAACATCAATATGATTTGAAACTGACACAGGGAAGGCTGACATGGTAGGAATTGAAAACTGCAGATGGCCGACTCAAGAGAGGGATTATTCAGACTGCTCTTGACATATGGATGACACGACGACAGTATTGGTAGCATTGAATCAAATATGACCCAAGATGTAAACTTGTAGAAAGTAAGACGAGAGACAAATGGATTTCCCAACCTGGATTCAAATGATGAAAAAGGGGGTGTCATGTTCAAGAGTGACTAGTACTGCCACTGACACAGATACAGAGACACATTTATTTCCCAAATTCCCTCCCCACCATTTCTGGTGAGTACCTCTTTATTTTTACACAAGCTTGAGGAGGATAACATATGCTTGTAATGTAAGCTCATCATTCGGACGAGTCCCTCAGAGTATTTTTAACAAACCCTAAGAAGGAGTGGTTCGGTCCCATGTGGGTCTTTAGATGTTTGTTTAACGAGTCCAAAGATAGAAAACTAAGGGTTTTTTTCATGTTTATAGAGTCTGAAAAACACTTTAAAGAGAAATCTCTCAGTTCCTTTTTCGTAAAATAGTTCGACAGGACCAAAAAAGTGATAAACTATCACCCATCGAACGTTTTATTCAAATACTTTTACGAGCGTGAATATAACAAGGTCGCTCGATAATATTTTTGTTTTTTATGGATTGTGAAAAGAGCTTAAATGATGCTCCATGTGTGTCTCTTTTCATGTTATCATGACGAGTACAAAAAGACGACAAAAGTATACTCAATTGTGTTCTCATAAATTTTTGAGCATGAGAACGAACGAAGAGTGAACTCGAGGTTTTACTAAAAAACCCTAAAAAGTATTGATATGTGTAACGAAGAAAAAAAAAATTACGGAACATACATCCATACTCTGTTAATTAGGACCCTAGTCTTCTTCCTGCAAGAAAACAAACACTCACGAGACTATTAGATTTGAGGGTTTATATCCAAATACATTTATACAATATAAAATATTATGAAAAAAGGGTAAAAAATGAAATAAATAAGAGTAAGAGTTCCTTTTACCATTTCATTTGTATTTGGTCAAGAACTTGTCTAAAACCCCCTTTTTCACCTCTTACTTCGGCTATTGAATGCGAGGAGCACATGTGACCATTTGGTGAATGGTCTCCATCAAGACGGTAAGCTCTTCATCCTCTTCCTTTTGAATGGATTGAAATTCATTTTTAGTGGTTAAAAGATGTTTTTTGGGTGAGTTTTTGGGCCGGTAGGGCGCTGGGGCCACCACAGGTGACTAGAATCGGGCCCTGCGGAAATAAAGGATTTCCACAGGCGCCCAATGGCTCAATTGTATAAATCCCACACTGTAATTGAAGCCCGGTTGCGGCGGCCGAAAACCCAAAAATAAATGCATGCGTTGGACCAAAAATAATTCAAAAATTAATGATTAAAGTTGCTAACTGTCTTCTCTCATCTCCATGCAGGTGTTTGTTTTCCAAAATGTTGGAGTGGAGAGAATGTGAGCATGAGGATGATGAATTCATGGCTTTGAATGATCCAGGCACCGTCAATGCCCTTCGACAATGTGTCTTGTTAAAGTTCTTCAATATCCAAGGCATGAGATCCCAACTGAGACAATTAGAGTACTTGGTCCACATGTGGGACATGAACCAACATGTGTTTCATGTGGGTGTCCATGTTATTTTCTTGGACATCGAAGATATTTAATTTTTGATGGGGCTATCCCGTCGTGGGGCACATGTGACCCTAACAGGGGGTCGAGGTGGTGGCTTGCCGATGAACAAGTACATCCGTCAACATTGTGAACCTGAGGCGGAGAGGTGTAAAGGTAAAGTGGCCATCAGAGGAGTTCGAGATCTGACTCTGAGAAGCATTCTCTTTACTATCACACATATGGCGGGAAGTGCTTCACCGCACATGGCCCTCCAGAGTTATTTTCAATACCCCATTGAATGTACAGAACCTCGGGTGTTCAATTGGTGTGACGATGTGCTCCACAGTATGAAGGCACAACTCACTAAAAGCAATAATGGAGACCTAAAGCAGTTTGGGTATGGGTCCATTTTGGTGTCTTTCTTCTTAGAAAGAGTCCCTCATTTACGGCTACAGATAGAGTGGGGAATACCATCCCCATGAGACCCAAGAATGAAACGGTGGTGCAACCTTATGGCGCAACATGTAGCGGGTCCCATTTTCAAGTACAATGATGCATTTTTTGACTGGTTAAGGCCACAAATTTTGATGATTGATGATTATGCGTACGTTGGCCTAGAATTTTTGGGTGATCCTGACTTGGTTCTCCCTGAGAGATTTCAGTGGGGAGATCTAGGTAAGAAAGACATTTTGTTCTTATAATGTTTTTGTGGATTTTTAGGATATAAGATGTTTTTGTGTTTTCGATCTAAATACTAATAAAAAACTTTTTAACATGCAGATGTAGGACCACACCGGCCTCCGGGCACATCTCCGATCCAGAGATGAGGATATGTAGGTGTAGTAGCAGGGTGGGATGCCGACGACTATGAGGAGATGGAGCAGAACCTAGAGGATCTAACAACATGCATTCCCGACATCTTGATCGAGGAGATCCCGAGGCGTTATCAACGCCACAAAGTAGGCGTGTCCGACTCACTTAGTCGGTTACTTCGTAGGGTGGCACAAGAAGTAGTATGCTATCGTGAGCAGCATCCCTGATGCTATTTTGTAGAAGCCATGGGATTCATATTTTGATATTTTGGTCCTTGGATGGAAAACATTTTATCGTTATATATATACATGAGGCTTCTACCGGCTTACTCTGCTTCTATATACAATGTGTAATGTGTAATTGGATTTATAAATGTCTCAAATGTCTTTATAACACATAATTAGCTAGAGAATCAATTAATGTATTTAGACATCTAGGAATGTGTTGATATTCAATATAATCAAAATACCATTCCAAGAGGCGAATTCATAGATATACCCATAACAAAGTAGGACTTCAGATAGTATAGAAATTATTTAACTGGAGTACTACTAGCTGCGAATCAAGTCATACAACGAAGTGACAAATCCCAAGTGAAATAACATCGATCAATAATTCGATGACTGTGCTATATCCTGCGATATTATTGGTTGCACGACTGATGAAAACACCTTGTAGACTGATAAGTTCGTTGGTAGGTGCATAGATTTCCCAAGCAACAAAATCTAGGTTCCGAGTACTACGACTAGCACCATCAGCGAAGCCAATATAGGGTAGTGAGGATACCGACATCTGGAAACCAAGCACAATGCAAGGTAAGCAGTTGGGGGTGGAAACCAAATAATGAAAAGCACACAAAAGTAACACACAAGAGTATGGTACAGTAAAAGTACAAGCACTCATGTAGAGACAGTCTAAGCATAGTACTTCTTCAAGTAAAGCCCATTTTTGGGTTCACTCAAAGGAATGCCATCATAATCTACTAACTCGTAAGCTCCCTTCTCTAACACTCGTTTGACGATATATGGACCACATCACATAGATTCGAATTTTTCGGATCCTAGTAGATCATGATCTTGTTCATAGAGGAGAACTAGATCTCCCTTAGAGAAAACACGTGGCTTGACATGCTTGTCATATTGATATTTTATGCGTCTCTTCTGGGTTTCAATAACTAGGGTGGCATCACGACAGGTCTCATCTAATTGCATAAGATACAATGGACGTTCTTCTTCGACAGAGGTGTTTGGGAGAAGTTCGATGGATAGCTTCAAAGATGGTATTTCACATTCAATCGGGAGAACAAATTCAATTCCGTAGACTAGTTGAAAGGGGGTAAATCCCGTAGCAGACTTCATAGATGTCCGATAGGCCCATAATGTCTAAAACAACATCGTGTACCAGGTGGTCTTATGGATTCCTATTATCCGATGAAGCATAGTGATAAGAAATTTATTTATTTCTTTAACTTGGCCGTTGGCTTGTGGGTAGTAGGGGGTTGAGTTTTCATGCCGAAGACCTAACTTGTCAGTAAGTTCAGACATCATAAAGTTTAAAAAATGGCTACCGTGATCAGTAACGATAGCTTGCGGGATCCTGAATCAAGTAATAATATGATTAAATATGAAAAGGGTTGTAGTTTTCCCAGTATTGTCGAATGTAGGCATTGCCTCGGCCCATTTCATGAAATAATCCACGACTACAATAATGTATCCATGCCCCCCAGCTGAGTGAGGGTTACATGTCATGAAATCGATACCCCATTTTGAAAAAGGTCCGACGGAAACTACAGGGTGTAAGGGAGCGGTATGTGATCTTATTTTATTATTGTACGTTTGACAAGCATGGCATTTTTGGACTGCGGTAATGCAATCCTTAAATAAAGAAGGCCAAAAATACCCTGTTTGTAAGATCTTCTGGGCAGTAGCATACCCAGACATGTGACCACCACATTCTCTAGAATGGCAGTCATTAATTGCTTTCTCAGCCTTGTCATAGGTGAGACATCAACCCCATGGTGATAAAGAGTGTCACCGAGGATGATATATTGACGAGCTTGATATCGTATACGACGATGGTCAATGCTAGATAGATCGGGGAGGAAAGTTTGAGTCTGGATATATATAATGATATCTCCATACCAAAGGTCATCGAAATTGATTAGAAAAAGAGATTCATCGGGTAAAGAATCTTCTGCTACGTTTTCTGTCTCAGTGCAGGGAAGGTCACACATCAGTTCGAAAAACACCAAATATTTCTTAGACTTAGCGCGCTCAAATTCTAAGTCAAAATCTTGGAGAATCACTATCCATTTAGAGTACTTTCCCCCTAGAAATTGGCGTGTAAGAATGTGTTGCATGGGGTTGCAATCAGAAATTATAGTGGTCTTGCGTAATAGGATGTAGTGACAGAAACGTTGGACATCTTGGACAGATGCCAGGGCTAGTTTTTCAACATGTAAATATTTTCTTTCGGTGGTCGTGAGACTCCGACTCAAATAATAGATGACATGTTCGTCGTGTGAATAATCTTCTTGGACTAGAACCATGGCAATGGTAGATTCCGAAGAAGTGAGATAAAGGAAGTAATCTCGACTATAATTGGGTGGGAAAAGTAATGGGGTACAAGTTAGAGTCAGTTTCAAAGCTTCAAAAGATTTGTTGGCGGTGGAATCTCATACAAACTCAGAACATTTCTTTAGCAATCGAGTAAATCCAAGCGTTAATTGAGCATAGTTTGGGATGAAACAACGTAAAATTTTTGCTTTCCCTTGAAAACTTTGAAGCTGGCAAAGTGAAGAAGGAGGAGGGAGATTGAGGATCGCCACAACCTTCAAAGGATCGACCTTGTTCCCCTAGCATGAAATGATAAAACCTAGAAGTCGGTCGAACTCCACACAGAAAAAAAAATTTGTGTGGGTTTAAGCGTATATGATAGAACTGACAACGAAGGAAAATGGCTTGGAGGTGTGCTAGATGGTCACTACGATGCATGGAATGTACCCGTAGGTCATCTATATATGGTTGTACGATGTGCTTGATGTCATGAAAAGCATAAGACATGGCATGTTGAAAAGTCGCACTGACATTCTTTAAACCGAAGGGTAGTTTCTAGTAGGCAAAGGTGCCCCAAGGACAAATAAAAGTGGTTTTGTGTTGATCCGCGGACAAGATGTTGATTTGATTATAGCTGGAGAAACCATCCATTAAAGAGAATATTTCACTCCTGGTGCAATCTTCGACGATCTGGTCAACGAAGGGGGTGGGAAAGTTGTCCTTAGGACAAGCTTGATTTATATCCCTATAGTCAACGCAGACACAGATCGTACCTTGTTTCTTGTTGACCAGAACGAGATTGGTTACCCAATCAGTTAAAGCCACAGGATAAATAAAGCCAACTTTAAGAAGTTTTTTGACTTCAAGCTTAATAGAAACTACTTTACGAGGGTGGACCAGATGAAGTCTTTGCCGGACGGGTCAAGCACCCGAGCACGTCTTAATTTAGTGTACAACAATATCAGGGTCAATACCCAACATTTCTTCATAGCTCCAAGCGAAGATGTCACAAAAATCCTGGAAAAGTGATTTATATGTGACAACCTCGTCAGTGGAGCACGAAGCTCCGATGTGAACATTTTCACAACTTGAGGTTTAATGGATATGTCGAGGGGGATGGTGGGTGAAATATTACTTAAGTTCCCTTCATATAACACGTCATGTGACAACTTGGGAATAGAGGAAATGGCAACAACGGTCAACAAAGTTGAGATCCATTGGTAACTCTCAATGGTGTGTTGTTCGAGGAAGAGAATGGAATGATGATGTCCATCATCCTAAGGGGTGTCTTCCATCAACATAACCAACATAATAATCTCATCTATGGGAAAAATAACATGGAACGGGTCAGGAGACGAATCACCGAGAGAGGGGGTAGAAGGGGTTGTCGATTGAATGGCTTGATAGGAAGATTCAACTGGAATTAAAGGCATTTGGTTTTCATAGCAAGGATAATCACTAGGTTCGGGTATTACCCATGGGTCGGAATATGTGTGAGTCTTGGAAGCATATGGATGACACGACGATGGTCTTGGTAGCATTGACTCAAAGAAGACCCAAGATGTAAACTTACAGAAAGTCAGACGAGAGACAAATGGATTTCCCAACTCGGATTCAAATGATGAAAAATGGGGTGTCATGTTCAAGAGCGACTAATACTACCACTGATATGGATACAAAGACACATTTCTTTCCCAAATTCCCCCCCACCATTTCTGGCGAGAACCATTTTTACACAAGCTTGAGGAGGATAACATATGCTTGTAATGTAAGCTCATCCTTCGGACGAGTCCCTCAGAGTATTTTTAACGAACCCTAAGAAGGAGTGGCTTGGTCCCATTTGGGTCTTTCGATGTTTGTTTAACGAGTCCAAATATAGAAAACTCGGGGGTTTTTCATGTTTATAGAGTCTGAAAAACACTTTAAAGAGAACCCTCTCAGTTCATTTTTCGTAAAATAGTTCGACAGGACCGAAAAAGTGATAAACTACAGATGGACGACTCAAGAGTGACCAAAATAATGTGTAACACTCACGAGGAGAACATCACCCCCAGAAGGAGCCAGTGTTATTACTCTGATCTATAGGGGAAAATAATCTTAAATTTGGTGCTATGTTCCAATAGCACATGTGTCAGATACAGGCGCGCTACTAGAAAAGTGATATTCTTGCAGCGCCATCATAAAACATCAAAGTATCATCAAAGGTCATGTTCAAGCACTCAAAATAAAGATCCCAAGTGTTATATAGGAGAGAAATAACAAAGGAGACAAAGCTCATGCACAACATATCGGATGTTAGCTACAACAAAAATTTAAATTTGGAAAATATAAAAACAATGTGAGATATATCCTATTGTCAAAATGTTAAAAC
>ML834429.1:49247-82386 GCA_009831015.1 Picea engelmannii
AATGGAGACCTAAAGCAGTTTGGGTATGGGTCCATTTTGGTGTCTTTCTTCTTAGAAAGAGTCCCTCATTTACGGCTACAGATAGAGTGGGGAATACCATCCCCATGAGACCCAAGAATGAAACGGTGGTGCAACCTTATGGCGCAACATGTAGCGGGTCCCATTTTCAAGTACAATGATGCATTTTTTGACTGGTTAAGGCCACAAATTTTGATGATTGATGATTATGCGTACGTTGGCCTAGAATTTTTGGGTGATCCTGACTTGGTTCTCCCTGAGAGATTTCAGTGGGGAGATCTAGGTAAGAAAGACATTTTGTTCTTATAATGTTTTTGTGGATTTTTAGGATATAAGATGTTTTTGTGTTTTCGATCTAAATACTAATAAAAAACTTTTTAACATGCAGATGTAGGACCACACCGGCCTCCGGGCACATCTCCGATCCAGAGATGAGGATATGTAGGTGTAGTAGCAGGGTGGGATGCCGACGACTATGAGGAGATGGAGCAGAACCTAGAGGATCTAACAACATGCATTCCCGACATCTTGATCGAGGAGATCCCGAGGCGTTATCAACGCCACAAAGTAGGCGTGTCCGACTCACTTAGTCGGTTACTTCGTAGGGTGGCACAAGAAGTAGTATGCTATCGTGAGCAGCATCCCTGATGCTATTTTGTAGAAGCCATGGGATTCATATTTTGATATTTTGGTCCTTGGATGGAAAACATTTTATCGTTATATATATACATGAGGCTTCTACCGGCTTACTCTGCTTCTATATACAATGTGTAATGTGTAATTGGATTTATAAATGTCTCAAATGTCTTTATAACACATAATTAGCTAGAGAATCAATTAATGTATTTAGACATCTAGGAATGTGTTGATATTCAATATAATCAAAATACCATTCCAAGAGGCGAATTCATAGATATACCCATAACAAAGTAGGACTTCAGATAGTATAGAAATTATTTAACTGGAGTACTACTAGCTGCGAATCAAGTCATACAACGAAGTGACAAATCCCAAGTGAAATAACATCGATCAATAATTCGATGACTGTGCTATATCCTGCGATATTATTGGTTGCACGACTGATGAAAACACCTTGTAGACTGATAAGTTCGTTGGTAGGTGCATAGATTTCCCAAGCAACAAAATCTAGGTTCCGAGTACTACGACTAGCACCATCAGCGAAGCCAATATAGGGTAGTGAGGATACCGACATCTGGAAACCAAGCACAATGCAAGGTAAGCAGTTGGGGGTGGAAACCAAATAATGAAAAGCACACAAAAGTAACACACAAGAGTATGGTACAGTAAAAGTACAAGCACTCATGTAGAGACAGTCTAAGCATAGTACTTCTTCAAGTAAAGCCCATTTTTGGGTTCACTCAAAGGAATGCCATCATAATCTACTAACTCGTAAGCTCCCTTCTCTAAC
This sequence comes from Picea engelmannii, assembly GCA_009831015.1. Taxonomy (NCBI): domain Eukaryota; kingdom Viridiplantae; phylum Streptophyta; class Pinopsida; order Pinales; family Pinaceae; genus Picea; species Picea engelmannii. The sequence goes on from ML834429.1 coordinate 50,695, forward strand.
ACTCGTTTGACGATATATGGACCACATCACATAGATTCGAATTTTTCGGATCCTAGTAGATCATGATCTTGTTCATAGAGGAGAACTAGATCTCCCTTAGAGAAAACACGTGGCTTGACATGCTTGTCATATTGATATTTTATGCGTCTCTTCTGGGTTTCAATAACTAGGGTGGCATCACGACAGGTCTCATCTAATTGCATAAGATACAATGGACGTTCTTCTTCGACAGAGGTGTTTGGGAGAAGTTCGATGGATAGCTTCAAAGATGGTATTTCACATTCAATCGGGAGAACAAATTCAATTCCGTAGACTAGTTGAAAGGGGGTAAATCCCGTAGCAGACTTCATAGATGTCCGATAGGCCCATAATGTCTAAAACAACATCGTGTACCAGGTGGTCTTATGGATTCCTATTATCCGATGAAGCATAGTGATAAGAAATTTATTTATTTCTTTAACTTGGCCGTTGGCTTGTGGGTAGTAGGGGGTTGAGTTTTCATGCCGAAGACCTAACTTGTCAGTAAGTTCAGACATCATAAAGTTTAAAAAATGGCTACCGTGATCAGTAACGATAGCTTGCGGGATCCTGAATCAAGTAATAATATGATTAAATATGAAAAGGGTTGTAGTTTTCCCAGTATTGTCGAATGTAGGCATTGCCTCGGCCCATTTCATGAAATAATCCACGACTACAATAATGTATCCATGCCCCCCAGCTGAGTGAGGGTTACATGTCATGAAATCGATACCCCATTTTGAAAAAGGTCCGACGGAAACTACAGGGTGTAAGGGAGCGGTATGTGATCTTATTTTATTATTGTACGTTTGACAAGCATGGCATTTTTGGACTGCGGTAATGCAATCCTTAAATAAAGAAGGCCAAAAATACCCTGTTTGTAAGATCTTCTGGGCAGTAGCATACCCAGACATGTGACCACCACATTCTCTAGAATGGCAGTCATTAATTGCTTTCTCAGCCTTGTCATAGGTGAGACATCAACCCCATGGTGATAAAGAGTGTCACCGAGGATGATATATTGACGAGCTTGATATCGTATACGACGATGGTCAATGCTAGATAGATCGGGGAGGAAAGTTTGAGTCTGGATATATATAATGATATCTCCATACCAAAGGTCATCGAAATTGATTAGAAAAAGAGATTCATCGGGTAAAGAATCTTCTGCTACGTTTTCTGTCTCAGTGCAGGGAAGGTCACACATCAGTTCGAAAAACACCAAATATTTCTTAGACTTAGCGCGCTCAAATTCTAAGTCAAAATCTTGGAGAATCACTATCCATTTAGAGTACTTTCCCCCTAGAAATTGGCGTGTAAGAATGTGTTGCATGGGGTTGCAATCAGAAATTATAGTGGTCTTGCGTAATAGGATGTAGTGACAGAAACGTTGGACATCTTGGACAGATGCCAGGGCTAGTTTTTCAACATGTAAATATTTTCTTTCGGTGGTCGTGAGACTCCGACTCAAATAATAGATGACATGTTCGTCGTGTGAATAATCTTCTTGGACTAGAACCATGGCAATGGTAGATTCCGAAGAAGTGAGATAAAGGAAGTAATCTCGACTATAATTGGGTGGGAAAAGTAATGGGGTACAAGTTAGAGTCAGTTTCAAAGCTTCAAAAGATTTGTTGGCGGTGGAATCTCATACAAACTCAGAACATTTCTTTAGCAATCGAGTAAATCCAAGCGTTAATTGAGCATAGTTTGGGATGAAACAACGTAAAATTTTTGCTTTCCCTTGAAAACTTTGAAGCTGGCAAAGTGAAGAAGGAGGAGGGAGATTGAGGATCGCCACAACCTTCAAAGGATCGACCTTGTTCCCCTAGCATGAAATGATAAAACCTAGAAGTCGGTCGAACTCCACACAGAAAAAAAAATTTGTGTGGGTTTAAGCGTATATGATAGAACTGACAACGAAGGAAAATGGCTTGGAGGTGTGCTAGATGGTCACTACGATGCATGGAATGTACCCGTAGGTCATCTATATATGGTTGTACGATGTGCTTGATGTCATGAAAAGCATAAGACATGGCATGTTGAAAAGTCGCACTGACATTCTTTAAACCGAAGGGTAGTTTCTAGTAGGCAAAGGTGCCCCAAGGACAAATAAAAGTGGTTTTGTGTTGATCCGCGGACAAGATGTTGATTTGATTATAGCTGGAGAAACCATCCATTAAAGAGAATATTTCACTCCTGGTGCAATCTTCGACGATCTGGTCAACGAAGGGGGTGGGAAAGTTGTCCTTAGGACAAGCTTGATTTATATCCCTATAGTCAACGCAGACACAGATCGTACCTTGTTTCTTGTTGACCAGAACGAGATTGGTTACCCAATCAGTTAAAGCCACAGGATAAATAAAGCCAACTTTAAGAAGTTTTTTGACTTCAAGCTTAATAGAAACTACTTTACGAGGGTGGACCAGATGAAGTCTTTGCCGGACGGGTCAAGCACCCGAGCACGTCTTAATTTAGTGTACAACAATATCAGGGTCAATACCCAACATTTCTTCATAGCTCCAAGCGAAGATGTCACAAAAATCCTGGAAAAGTGATTTATATGTGACAACCTCGTCAGTGGAGCACGAAGCTCCGATGTGAACATTTTCACAACTTGAGGTTTAATGGATATGTCGAGGGGGATGGTGGGTGAAATATTACTTAAGTTCCCTTCATATAACACGTCATGTGACAACTTGGGAATAGAGGAAATGGCAACAACGGTCAACAAAGTTGAGATCCATTGGTAACTCTCAATGGTGTGTTGTTCGAGGAAGAGAATGGAATGATGATGTCCATCATCCTAAGGGGTGTCTTCCATCAACATAACCAACATAATAATCTCATCTATGGGAAAAATAACATGGAACGGGTCAGGAGACGAATCACCGAGAGAGGGGGTAGAAGGGGTTGTCGATTGAATGGCTTGATAGGAAGATTCAACTGGAATTAAAGGCATTTGGTTTTCATAGCAAGGATAATCACTAGGTTCGGGTATTACCCATGGGTCGGAATATGTGTGAGTCTTGGAAGCATATGGATGACACGACGATGGTCTTGGTAGCATTGACTCAAAGAAGACCCAAGATGTAAACTTACAGAAAGTCAGACGAGAGACAAATGGATTTCCCAACTCGGATTCAAATGATGAAAAATGGGGTGTCATGTTCAAGAGCGACTAATACTACCACTGATATGGATACAAAGACACATTTCTTTCCCAAATTCCCCCCCACCATTTCTGGCGAGAACCATTTTTACACAAGCTTGAGGAGGATAACATATGCTTGTAATGTAAGCTCATCCTTCGGACGAGTCCCTCAGAGTATTTTTAACGAACCCTAAGAAGGAGTGGCTTGGTCCCATTTGGGTCTTTCGATGTTTGTTTAACGAGTCCAAATATAGAAAACTCGGGGGTTTTTCATGTTTATAGAGTCTGAAAAACACTTTAAAGAGAACCCTCTCAGTTCATTTTTCGTAAAATAGTTCGACAGGACCGAAAAAGTGATAAACTACAGATGGACGACTCAAGAGTGACCAAAATAATGTGTAACACTCACGAGGAGAACATCACCCCCAGAAGGAGCCAGTGTTATTACTCTGATCTATAGGGGAAAATAATCTTAAATTTGGTGCTATGTTCCAATAGCACATGTGTCAGATACAGGCGCGCTACTAGAAAAGTGATATTCTTGCAGCGCCATCATAAAACATCAAAGTATCATCAAAGGTCATGTTCAAGCACTCAAAATAAAGATCCCAAGTGTTATATAGGAGAGAAATAACAAAGGAGACAAAGCTCATGCACAACATATCGGATGTTAGCTACAACAAAAATTTAAATTTGGAAAATATAAAAACAATGTGAGATATATCCTATTGTCAAAATGTTAAAACTCCTCCCATAGAAGAGCAGACATGCGCATCATCAACATGAGTCCTCAATCATTTCCAAGTAGACACATTATGCCCAGGTGTCAAGTGTAAAATATCAACTACCAAAACACATTCTTTGTTCCCACCAAGTTTTGGAATAGAGTTTGCAGGGTTACCATTCCTTACGAAGAAGTTTATCTTGGAGATTGTGTTGAATATCATCGACCATCAAACATCAATGGAACTTGATTATATTGGCTCATCACATGTATGAGAAATGAAAAGGAGGCCTCAAACCGAAATGTAAATGCACAGATGGTGTTAGCACAGATTATGCAATCTGGGTATCAAATTTCGGGAAATGTTTTTTACCAAAACGTAAAGAATCATATGAAATGGTTAAAAACCCACTTTGGGAATGGGCCCATTTACCTTTCACGCAAGTTCTTTTTGGAATTTCTCAACGATTTGGGAGAATTTTTTCTCTGATCAGGACTGAATATTTTCATAATATTGTTTTCACATGCCCAGTAAAGTCAAACAATTAAGTCTAGATTAGAAACATAATCCAAGTCATGGAAAACCCTCACATCAAGAATTGACAACACCAAGTACCATCAAGTTTTTTTACAACAAATTATCCAATTTATGGATACCATTAGAGCACCATATGAAGATCATCTCTATCCCAAAATAAAATAAGAACTTTGGTCTGAGTTCAACGATGTTGAATTTACCTTTGATTTGCTATTGAGAGATGGGGTTCTCTATAGTTTATTATAGGTCAGATAAAAGTGTAAAGAATCACTATGATGGTAGTGAGGCATCATGTCTGCAATTGGGACTTTGTGTTTGGAATTGGCCATTTCATTAGGGGCCTGCATTATGAAGTTGAATGTAACTATAAAGACGATGCCCATCACATGGCCAAGTTTTGCTGATATTTACTCTTTTGTACCTCAAGATCAAGTTGCTAATAATCAGGACATGGATTGTTCTAGATCTCTCCAAAATCGGGAATATATGAACAACACATCCACTATAGAGATAAAATCTATCACTTTCAGGTATTAAATCATCAATCAAAGGATAAATTCCATATTTCAAAAGCAATTGAAGTACTTCATCAATAATAGAGGTAGATGGAAGTAGACGATTCTAAGGCATTATATCAGTAGTCAAAGGGATATTCCCATATTTTTAGGCATCATTCAACTTTTCAATGATACAGGTGAAAAATTACCTGCAAAAATACAACACCTGGCATTCGCAGATGGCATGCACATAAAAAACTTTAGATTTTGTGAAGTATTCGACACCACACTCCTGATTCCTTGCAACAAATTCAAGATTCTATTTATTTTTGGATTGTTGTTAGATATTGCCTCCAAAAAGATGCCAACAATTTAGATTGTATTATTTTTCTATAAATTAGTGAAATTATCAATGTACAGAAAAGGGGGGGGGAACGAGAGAGACCCGATAGGGTATTGAGGGGAGAGGTTTGAGTTTCATCCTACAAATGTACTCTGCATTTTTCATTTTACAATTTCATTCTCAAAGCACCAAGTTGATGAAATTTTTAGCGTGTCTATTTCTCTCATAGTTCAATTTTACACTATTTTAGGTATTCTTATCTAATGTCAATGATGATTGTTACAATGTATTAATAATCACACAATTTGGAATCTAATAACAATAAAGAGTCTACTGTATATTGCCTGCAAATTCTAAGTTGTCTCTGGATATCTTGGTTCTAATTCGAAATAACATTTCCAATCAAAATATCTTCTTGATGAATGTATAAGGATGAGCAGATTGCGAACCTTATGTGTTTATGTATATGCCCTTTTCTTCTATTTTAATTATGTTCATCAATTGTCTAACTATTTGTCATCTTACCTTTGACCTATGAGATGCTGCCCTTTAAGTTGGATTAAAGCCCGATTTCCTATGCCAGATACTTTGCATTTCTCATATTTCTTAACCCACTTGATCCACCTTTCAAACCCAATATACATCCTTATCCATAAAATGATTGTAATAACTTGATGATGCCCTAGATTTCCCTATATAATTCAAGTGCAACTTTAGGGACTAACATCCCCGAAATTCACCGCTTCTTGCCACGTAGCCACCCCGCAAAACCGTGGTTAGGATTTAAACCTGCTCAAGGCCTTTTCACACTCAAGCATGTTGCGGACCCACAATGATTTGAGGTTGTTGATCTGAACGAGATCTGAGATCTAGGCGTACCGACTATTTTAGTGCCCACGTCAACGCTTTATCCTCCTGCCAATTGTGGAGTCCTTCCAACCGTGTTTAGAGGTGGAGATAAACTAAACTGCATGGGGGGGGGGAGGAATCTTCGTTGTTGAAAACTGCACTTGCATGCTCACTTGCGTCCATGGTTGTCACTCACGACTATGGACAATTTTATGTGATAATAGGAGGGAAATATATATTTTCCTTTGTAAAATTTACATTGTAACCTCTCAAACACCAAGAAACCATGAAAGACAAATCAGAACCAAAATTTTGACAAGATATCAAACCAAAGAATTCAACAATGCACTTTGTCTTTAATGATTCAAAAGATTGCATGCATGCAACTATTTTTTATTTTATTTTTCTAAATATAATGCAAAAGTTCCTTATTCTAAACAAGATCACAATCTGCAAATGGAAAACCAACCAATCAACAAGCAAAGGGTTGTAGGAAATTAGTAGTGATACTAAGAAGCACATTCAAGTGTTTGTACAATTATCTCAACCCAAAAATACTATGAAGGTGGATCTAGTAATGAACACAAATCAAAAGAGGGGAAAAGGAACAAATGCAATCAATATGGGACACTACCAATTTAACTAGATTGGATGGGTGCACTTCCTGACTTCAACAGATCATTGGACAAGAAACAAGTGTACACTAGCAATCCAAGCAAGCCACACAAACACACTTCAAACTGAAATTTAAGACAAAATGTGTGTCAAAAGGACTCAATTAGAGACAATATCCAAGGGTATAGACCAATCACAAGTCCATGACATCAGAAAAATCTAGATCTGACTAAATAAATCTATAAACCTTGCAATTTTTAGATTTTACAGGGGGTGTCACGGTCAGATGAACTGCAATAGGTGACTAGTTGCTTGACACTAGTAGTGCAACAAGTGACACCCTGTAAAATTTTTGCAGAAAGAGAGAGATCTAATTCATATATGTCCTATCTGAGAGATCTAATCTCTGTGGGAGTACTAAGGAAGAAAACAACCAAATCAAAACAAAAAACAAAGGATAATAAACAAGGGATTCTAAACTTGAGAAGAATCAAATATTCCTCCCTAGTGGAGTCACCAATTTTGTTACGGATAAAATCTCACCAATGAATTGACATGATCTCCCTAGGATCTACCTATTGATCCTAGACAAACATTGGGATAGACTTCTATGACTTTCCTTAGAAATAAGGAACTAGATTCATATTTATACTAAGATTTGATGGAATGGCATATCTTTTCCTAAAGTTTGTCCTTGTGTATCCATGGATGGTGTAGTCCTAGAGATCTAACTCCAATATCCTTCAACCCACTACCTACACACAAGTGATAATACCTTCCTACTATTTTTTTTAGCATTAGAATCATAGATCTAGCTTGGATCTAACCTGACCTATGAAAGAATAAATCAGGGCTGAACATTCATGCATGAAATACAAACATTCATAGAATAAAACCAATGATCTATTAATTTAAATGACAGAAGTGTGTCAATGCAATTACCTCTTAGTGTAGATGCACTCCTATTTACCCCTTTATTTTTGCTCCTCCTTAGCTCTTCATCCAATCTAGGTAACCTAACTGTGAATGATGTAGATGGAGAAGAACCTTTGAATTTTGGCAACATATATTTGTAAATGATTTTTCCTCCCTATGTTCAAGATTTTCCTTCTTTATATAGATTCTTAGAGAGGCTTGGGAGAGATTCTATATCTTCTAGAGACCATTGGAGACTCGAATGTTGTGAGTTGCAAGGATTGTTCCATGAATAACCAACTCATCCCTCACCCATATCTTAAAAAATGCACAAATCTAGAAGGTTGTTGAGGGTGTCACTTGTTGTGAATGGGTGTCAAAAAACATGCCACTAGTCATCTATGATCTAAACCTTGATCTGAGTGCCATGTCTTGGCTTACATCTTCTTCTCTATCCCTTCTGAAAATGTAGGGTGGAAAATAATGCTATAACAGGATGAGGGCCCTGCCCCTTCATAGGCGTGATGATAACAAACAATTACATTCACCAGACACCAAAAGAGTCATACCCAAGCCTGTGGTACCCTCACCACCTGTCGCTGCATGCACTCTAACATGTACTCAATATGTATAATCAGAACTTGGTGGGTGACTCCATTTGAATTTATCTAAAAATTCTACAATACTCACTCCACATCCCATCTAGGATGGTCTTCACCTCTTTTATGACACATGTGCCTTAGATATCTTACTAGCCTTGATAGTCCCACATATATTGACTTAGATTTTTTGTTAGGAAATAGTCCACAACAAAAACATTTCTTTTTGGTTTCCTCTTGAGTTCTTTGTTATAATAAAATAATATAAAAATAAAATAAATTTAAATATTTAAATATTTTTACCTATGTCACCAAAGGTAACATTGGGAAGAAGAGGCATATTAGTGTCTCTATAGAAATATAACTCCCATGGGGATAGTCCTCTATTGCAATGATATGATGGGACCACCATGAAAATAACTCCTCATTGTGTGCACTAATGATGCATATTCCTCCCAAACTTTGCGTTAGAAATATCCATTAGGCCATCCAAGGTTCTTTGAAACTTGGTAGTTCTAGTCTGACCTACAGAATCAATGTTGGAACCCTCTCAAATAACAAGGAGAACATTATGATCCCATAACAAAAGTTCTTCATCTTAACCAACTTGCAGCATGTAAGATGAGCCTTCATTGATGCTAGAAGAGATGAGGACCAATAAAATATTGTAGGTCACAAGAAATCCACCCCATAGAACATATTTGGGTGTGATTCTTGGTGTAAAGATGTGGATATTTTTATCTGAGTGATGGTACACTGGATTTCAACATTTCTTATTTTGATTTTCATACCCACCTTTTGGGTACTATGATAAAAATATGTGGTGATGTACTCATCAGTGTTTAGGCCACCACTGCCTTAGGTTCTCAAGTTGACTATTTATCCTTGTTGGGAGAGACATGTTGAAAATTAGATATACTCAACCTCTATTTTTAGAGGTTGTACATCCAATATAAAATCATATGCATCTCAGATACAGTATCCTATAAGCACTTGTAATAGTTGTTTTTAGGCCCTTATGTTTCCAATATTGAAAATTTTCAATAAACCATAGTTTCAGAGCGTGACCACTTGTTGACACTTGAATCCATTAGGACAGAAACAAAAACCTCATGAGAATTTAAATCCCCCTGCATTTTTATAGAGGTTGTACTCCTCTTTGATTTGAGATTTTCTTGGGATTCTAGATATTCAGAATATGGGACTAGACAAAAGTTCGTCGTGGTAATTCAAAGAAATGTAAATATTTCTATAAAGATAAAAATGAAAAATTTTCGTCTTCTTTTTTAAAGAAAGTTCCTGAGAAATGACCAGGAACTGTGAACACACACATTTGAAGTAAATAAGCAAAATTTCCTCATATCCATCATAGTTTAAAATACAGATTTCTGATCACATAAAATAAAAAGAAGATGGTCTGCATCCATAAGAGAACTTTAACAAACTGAACATGGGAAGCTCAAATAAAGATAATGATATATCAACCTCAAATAGTTTATATTCAGATATTTGGGTTACAAAGTATAGATGATATTGTTCCCGAAATAACTCTCTTGAAATTTCTAAAAATTATATAGTCTGTTACATATTCTTTGAAATTTAAAATGTGTTTGTCTTAAATACCGGGGTTGGGGCTCCCGTGGACCATAAAGAAAATATACATAAGAATTAAGCTTGTAGAAGGAATATGGTGGGCGGTAAAAGAACATCAAGACCTGGTAATAAGAAAAGAGGAGTTATCAGTCTTTCATTAAACCTTTCTAGTGAAAGAGGTGGAATAATTGGATGAAGGACTTGATAAAGAAAAGAAGGATGTGATCAACATAAAATTACTATGATGGTCTCTCTCATTTATTCACTTTCTTGTTGGTGTCCTTTTATTGTCTTCATTAATGGTTACAAGAATCGTCTCAATTGTTTCTTGCTCCTCAGTGGTTAATTTGTCGATATCTTTCTTAAACCATTCTTCAATATAAATTTTCATTGGTGCCACATTGATTTCATTACAGATTTTGATGTTGAACAACTCGACCTCCAAGTCTCTTAGATCAAGAGAAATGCCATGTAATTCTTATTCAATGTCATGATTTTTCACAGAGTAATCCACTAGAAAGTTGTCTATGTCATCCTCATTATATTCAAGTATACCATAGAACTTTTCAATTGACAACCCTTTAAAGATCTCAAATTTCTCGTCAAACTATTGCTTTGTTAGGAATAATGAGTCGAGGATCAATTTGGGATATTGGACTTCATTAGTGATTTTGTCTAGGCTCACCTTTGTAATCCTTTTGAATAGTTCTTCTCTCCTTGATATGGCTTGGATGCACGTTCGAACATTGTTATTCAAGTTTTTTATCTTTTCTTTCCAGCATGCATTCAACTGTTTGATCCAAATTGGAGAGGAAAGATCCTCCTCTCTTCTCCTTAGTTTTGTCATGCTAGAAAATTTAATACCAAAGGTTTCCATAGAGTCAAGGTAGAAACATTCTTCATTCTTTAGGTCAGATTGTAAATACTTGTGGAAGGCATGCGCCCTCGAGCCAAAATAAACCATGTTTTTCAAAATTTTCCAAGCCTCTGTGATTAATGCCATTCTTTTCTTGATATTATTCTCCACATAGCTCCTAGCTGATGTAAGTAAGATTGAGGATATGTTTAATTTAGTAGCGGGCATGGTGGGTCCAACTATTGCCAAAGGGATGGAAAGAAGTGGAAGAGGCATTAAGGTCTCTTCCAGTTCCTTGATCCTTTCCTTTAACTTCATATTTTCCCCTTCAATACCACCAATGGAGTCATCCAATGCATCCCCCGTTTCTCTATGAATTATAGAAATCCAGGAAGGCTGCATATCTCTTAGGTCAACCTATAAACAAGATTTTCCTTTCTTATTCTTTACATCACTTTTATCAATAATTATTTTTTTGGATTCCCTGGCGAAGACAACACTCTAAAAAACAAATGACTCTTCTTCATTGAAGGTATCATTCTCAATGATTTCCAAAGACATATTCTGGTGGGTCGTGTTCCTTTATTGATCCAGTGGGGGAAACATTTTCTCAATGTATGTCTTGAGTTACATATATTCAAGGGAGAATCTATTGATATCAATCTCTATGCACTGGTCTTCTTCCTCTTGTAAGACATTTTCCTCTTTTTTCTTAGAGGAATATTTTGCGAGCTTTCAATTTTTCCAGGTGGGGGATTCTTGTCTCCTCCGCTGCTTGAACTATCATTGATCATTTTTCTATATGGGTGGGCCACTGGAGAATTGTTCCAAGATGTTGTAGTCTTAGGAGTAATAATTAGGGTCTAGGAATTCTTCTCGCTGGGACCCTTACCTTTCTTCCTGTAAAATTCATTGGTACTAAGTACCATTTCCAAGTCACCAACATTGTGAGTAGGAGAGACCAAGTTATTATATCCTTATTCACCTAGAACAATATGGAAAAATGAGTTTCTAAATCCCACTACTAGCATATGTTCCACAAAAATTCCACTAGGGTCAAACCCTTTTATATTTTCAGCATATTTGAGATTCATATTGTGGAAGTGGATTGCAAATTCATCGATTTTGTTCATATTCATGAGTATAAATCCCCAATTTCCCAAGGAAAGGGTATGAATTTCTTTTTTCATTTGTCATGAAAAAAGTGTAGCCAAAAATAATATTGCCTTGCTGCTTCTGTAATAAACATTTTATCATACAAATGGCATGAAAGGAAGGCAAGATTTTCCTTAGAACCGAAAATCCTGATAACATTAGGACTTTCCATTTGCTCCAACATCCCCTTTTTATCCAAGAATTTACTTGCCTGGTCAGATATTCGGGGTGTCTTTTCCAAACAACAATCCTTTAAAAACCAAGACAAAATAATTGAAAACTTCATAGAAATGAAAAGAACCTTTGTTTCTCCACACCGCTCGGTACCATAAGGTAATTGGGTCAAGTTCACAGCTCACCTTCTTACAGATAGACAGTTTAGGAAATTGACAACAATATCCTATTGCGAACACCAAATAAGATGCCATAAATAACTTCTTATTTTTTTGTACTGTGACAATTGGAAAGATATTTCAATGGAAATCAATTTTCCCCAATAAAAAATGACTTTCTGTTTGACTGTAAAATATAATATATAAAGAATCATACGGGAAATGCTAGCGGTACTTTCTTGTCCCATCACCCCGGTGAATAACCAAGAAATTTCCCGAAAGGGGTTTTTGAAAAAGTTGACTTGCAACCTGGTAATATCTTCAGGGATGGCCGTGTGATTCTCCAAGAATTCGAGCAAGAGGTCTAGGTCGTTCTCATGCTTTTTCAGGAAATCCCTGCAATCCTCTCCTTTGAAAGTAAGTGTTGGTTCATGGAGTTTCAACATCTTACATAACACTTGAGTTGAAAGAGAGATGGGGGAATGGTCTTGAAGTTGAATAATTCACTAACTTGGTATATATTTCTCAACACACCATGAAATCGACTCCTTGCAGTGGAAAAACTTAGGGACACAACCTGCACGAGCATTTCCAAACGTCTAGATCACTTCCTTCTGAGCATAAGGGGATGGATAGTAAGAATATGCTATAAACCATTCAAAGTTCTGGTCCTCTCGTTCAAAAATATTCAAAGTATCTCCACAGAACTGTTGTCGAGCTGCTGCTTCCATAAGTTTATGAGAGTGTTCCTTTAATCCAGATAATATTTGCAATGAGAGCTTGTGAAAGATAACCATAATGTAATCTTCATCAAATGATGCTTTAATGCGGTTTAATGAAAAAATATCCTTGATCCCTTCTCTTATTAATGACGATATTTACGAAAATTCCATGATGATTTAGTAGCATTAAACCATTCTTAAATGCGTATTGGGAAAAACATGAGGATGGCAGTGATGAACGATATAAAAATAGGATTTGGGAATTTTTGTGAACCCGCGAACCCTTGAACCTGTGGTTGCAAAAGGTTGAAAATAGGATAAGTGCTATAATGCAGTCGGTCAGAGTCAATATAGAATAGATGAGATACTTAGGAGCTCGGGGAGTCTGATGGTTAAAATGTAGATCGCAGATATTTTTGATGCAAAATGGATATCATAGAACATGGGATATGAAAGATTGAACCCGTGATCTCGGGAACCCGAAAATGCATAAATGATTAAGTATAGGATAATATGACGGTCGTTTGGACTCATGATATGGGAATATGAATGTAAGTGAGAGCCCGTGAGTCCCCCAACCCACGAACCCACCATTCTAAAAAGAAAAAAAGACTAAGTATAGTAACTAGATAGGGAGAATAGAAGGGAGAGAAGAAAAGGGGAATTTGGGTAAGTATAGAAGAGGGAAAAGAAATGGAAAAAAGAATTTGGGAATTTATAAAGGGGAGGGAAACTCATAAGTGGAAAATGGTCTCAACAACTGGCTCCAACTGTGGGATGTTAACCCCCCACAGGTTGTCAAGAACTTAGAATCTTTATGACCAGGTGCTTCCATCCATTAGGCTATGGAGTCAAAGTAAGAATATACAAATAGAAAAATAAAATTATGTACAATGAGAATAAGAAAGTCATAGGAGAAGAAACCTTTCAAATGTTTCTCGTTGATAGGCAACATTAATCTTTTACCCTTCATGTCTTGGAGCATATAAGAGTTAAAACCCATGATATTTTCAATAATGTGTGGTCCAATCTAGAGCCCTTTGAATTTTGTATGCATTGATGGTTTCTCCTTGGACTTGTTCCAAAGTTACACTAGTTCTCCCTTATGAAAATTATTTATAGTTTCACTTTCATCAAAATATCTTTTGACACTTTGCTTCCTCGAAGAAGTTCGATTCAGGGCTTTGCTTCGTTCTTCTTCCAATTTTAGCAACTGGTTGATCCTCATTTGGATAGGTAAATTGTCTTATGTATCTTCTGTATTAACTACAAATGTCAAGGCATTGAGTTAGAGGCTAATTGGATTTTTTTCTTCTTTCCCATAAAGTAATGTATACATGGACATCCCGATGCTGTCCTTTGGAGTCATTCTGCTTTTCCACAATGCGTCAGTCAACTTCAGATGCCAATTTCTTTGTTTCTTGTCAATAGTTTTCTTTAGTATTTGAAAAAGTGTTTTATTTGTTGATTCAACAAGAGTGTTTCCTTGTGCATAATAATTTGATGATTGACCCATGATAATTCCATATTATCTACAAAAATATGTAAACTTTGACCCGACAAAAATTGAACCATTACTAGTGATAAATTTGTATGGGACACCAAATATTGACAAAATATTATCTTTTAAGAATTTAATTAACTCTTCAGAATCAACCGTCTTTAACACCACTTATTATGTCCATTTCATGAAATAATCTGGAGCCATGAGAATGTACATATGTCCCTTGCTTGACTTCGAATTAATTGGCCCGAAAACATCAAGTCCCTGTTGGGAGAATGGTTTTTCTACTATTATGGGTTGTAAAGGTGTAACATCCCTGACCACCGAGGTTGGGCCTTGCTACTTTAGAAAATGCTTTCATTCTCTGCTCAACATAATGTAACATACCCAACATGCAATTGAGCTATGCCACATAATTTTTTCGAACTGCATGCAATTAAAAAATGTACACACAGAACTCTTGCGGAACTATATATATAAAACGTAAACAAACAAATACATTCTGTAAATGCACAGATTCATACTGAAATAATAGTAAACATAAAATTGCAGTATATACAGGAAACACCCATAAATATAAAGATAGTTATAAACCACACATAGGATAAACCCATAAAAATAAACATGTAAATAATAATGCAACATATACTTTATTACACAATTGACACTTATCTTGGTAAGAATATCACCAAATGCGTGTCCCACCTTAGGAAGTGTGCCCCTTCTCTACTCAATAGTCCTTTGGCTGCCCCACTTCCTTTTCGGGCTTCAGCAACAGGTCGGACAGGAAGTCTCAGATCCCTATAGTTGTAGTTTAACACCTTCATGAAATCAATTCCCAACAATTCTCTCACCCAGAGAGAAATTGCTCACAGGCTTGACAACCTGCCTCTTCAGTATTCCACAGGCCTGGAAATCTGCTTCTTCAGTCCAACTCCCAAGCTAACCATCTACACAAATAGGTATGGGTACAAATACATGTTCAGGTACAATGACAGGAAGGTAAAAAGGACAACTAACTGAGTCAATGAATGATTATGGAATTATTGAATGGATGAATGAATGATTGCATGCATGGCTGAATGGCCCCCAAAATGAACTAAGTCCAAACTATATGTATGCATGTCCCCAACTTGACACTTGTCATGTTGGGAGCTACTTTGGCCCACTTGTCCCCATCCTTAGAACTTAGGATAAAATAATTATCCATACATTATACTTTAAGGAATATTAAGATAATATTCCTTTTTGGCTTAGCTTCCTAGATTAGACCATTTTCCTTAACTTTTAGCCCCCCTTTTCCCTAACTAGTGGAGTTTAGTGCCCCATACTCTCTTATCTTGGTCGGTCTACGTGTAGCGATGTATTTTATATTAATGATGAGACATATACAAAAATAGGCTCACTAGCCTTTAACAACTAGGATCTCTGGCCTAATCATCACATAAGACTTTTGGCTTATAATAAGATGGCTCATCAGCCTATACAACACAACATATACATAAAGTTTCCTTGGCCTCAAAATCGCGTGCACTTAAGTTTGCTGCGCGTGGTATCTGGAATGTGTCTATTTCATCATTTACTGTGTAATACATGTGCACACTATACCATGGAAGATGCATGCCCAAAAATATATAAAACAACTCACCAGCTTAAGTACATTATTACATTTACAGTTGGGGTTCAACCTAGGGATATTACAAAAGGCATCGCAGATCTCTTCATTTTTCCTGAAAATTGTTGGCATGATAAACACTTCCTTCTTGTGGCATATGAGTCTCTGAAAATTGATGGACAATAGAACCCAACTCTTATTATCTTTTGAGTGGTGGCGGTAGGTGAAGAGTGTCCACCGCATATTCCTTCATGGAATTCTCTCATAAGCTCTTGCGCTTGGTTTTCATCAATGCATCTCAACAATATACCATCATAATTCCTTATGAACAATATATCAACAATCAACACATATTGATTTTCCTTCATCTTCATCGTTCTTCGCTCCTTAGGGTTCATGGTGAAAGGAAACTGCCCGGATTTTAGGTAGAATGAAATGTCTCCATACCATTCTGAATCAACCTATGGTTATCCTACTGAAATTGAAATCATTCCATCCACATAATCACTATTCGCTATGAGCTTTCATAAACCTTTCCTTTTGACAACTTTCTAAGGTTTAATTTCAATATCATACTCTTGTATCTTGCCAACCAATTATCCCATTTTCCTTTTCTCAATTATTGATTCAAAAGCATCTTCACTGGCGATGAGGGAACATAATAAATAACATGGGAGTTCAATATGTACGTCCAAAAGTGTGACACCACTTTTACAAGAGCCAAGTCTTTCTTTTCTAGCTCTGAGTACCTCAATTCATAGTAATGTAAGGTCTTTCTCATGAAACTCATTGGGAGTTCTTCACCTTTGGTATTCTTCTGTGTAAGAACTCATGCAATGACTATTTCCGTGAAAAACGAATAGATGATGAAATCCTTTTGAAAATATGGACTAATGAGGACCAGAGCTGTGGTGCTTTCTCCTTTGATATTATTGAAAGATTCTTGAATATTCGTTGTCCATTAGAACCTCTTATCCTTTTTCAACAACAAATTGATCGGCTTCATAATACTATCATAGTCAGAAAAAAACCTTTGCACAAAATTGATCTTGCCAAAAAATGATTGAACTCCATTCTTGTATGTCGAGTGGTTGAGCTCATTTATCACTTTAAATATTTACGGATCTATATAAATCCATTCCTTGTAGACAATATGGCCCAACAATTTACCTTGAGTTACAACGAATAAACATTTCTTTGGATTTAGAGAGACACCATATAATCTACATCTTTCAAAAACTTTTCTCAAATGATGGATATGATCACCCCTTTTCTTTGAATGCACTGTCAATTCATCTTGATAGTCTACCATGAATTTTCCTATCAGCCTACTAAATGCATGATCCATGGCCCTCTAGAATGTGGCTCCAAAATTCTTCAAACCAAAGGGAATTATGGAATATGCATATGTCTCCCATGGTGTTATGAATGTTGTCTTTTCCCTGCCTTCTTTAGCAACCAAGAATTGGTTATATCCACAAAAACCATCCAACATGGACATCCAGGCTGATCCAATGACTTGTTGGAGAAGGAACTCCATATTAGGTAAAGGAAAGTTATCCTATATGCTTTCTTTGTTAAGATATATGAAATCAACACACATATGAACTTCCCCAATCTTTCTTCTTACAATCACAGGATTTGAAATCCAGTTAGAATGTCTAATGGGATAAATTATTCTGACCTTCTTAAGTTTCTCCAATTCAATATTTACCAGAGGTTTCAGTTTGGGATTCATCATCCTTATTTTTTGCTTTACAGAATTTGCTTCTTCCCTCAAAGGAATGATGTGATGGAATATAGTTTTATCATAAGCTTTCAAATCGTCATAGGTCCAAGAGAACACATCAATTTACTCTTTAAACAGTGCAACATATTGGTACAATCAACTCCCAAGTTGACATATTTCGGGGAACTGTCAGTTCCAATATTGACCTTTCTTGTTTCTTGCACCTTTCGAATTGAAACTTCTTCCAGGAGATTCTTAGCATGATCATATTTCGTAAACATAGACTTAGATTGTATATAGTATTTAGGGAAAATATACATGTGATCATCTTTATCATCAACACCATTCAACAATTTTTTTTCCAGATGTTCATCATTCTCAAACACTTGCAAATATTGCATGTTATTGGGCACATAAGGCCGGAATGCTCTTTCTACTTGAAAATATGTTTTTCTTTGTATATCCTCTAGGTTCGACAATGAGGCCACTAAGGCCAATGAATCTACCTTGTGATTCTTTTCCCTTGAAATGAAATAAATGTTGAAGGAACTGAAAGATTCCATTAACTCATTGACTTTTTTGAAATATAACTTAAGTCTCTCCTTCTTGATTTTATACGTTTGGATGACCTAATTAATTACCAACTCGGAGTCACGAGTCATAATTAGATGTTCTATCTTCATTTCTTGTGAAAGGATCATCCCATGAATCAAGGATTCATATTCTACCTCATTATTAGTACATGGAAATTCCAGTCTAATAGCACGTGGATGCACAACCTTACTTGGACTTATAAGAACAATTACAACTCCACTCCTGGAGTTTTAACAAGCTCGATCGAATGACATCCTCCAATAGCCTTAGAACAAACATTCTTGATTCTCCGTGTCTTGAAATTGCTCTAGACTTCCATTATGTTCCATGTCTAGGATAACATAGTTTCCAATCCCGACATCTATATAATCTTCCATTAATTCATGGTACTTCTTCTTGAAAGAAAAGGGTTTTCTGGGTTCACGGTGCACATTAATCATTGCTCCTTCGTTTCCTGGCAGCATCACGAAACTTCCATCATTCATTATATATCCTCCGATCATGGATGTCCAATATATTCCTAGAAAAAATCCATATTCTGGAGGAATATACACCACAATAATATTGAAAACCATAGTAATGTGGGGAGCCACCGTGATCCAAGCATAAAAGTCCTTGATTTCTCCATAAGCTGGCACTTTTCTAGAATCAATTTCATATATGATTTCACCAGTCCTGTAATATTTTTTGCATATCATTCCCAATGCCTCCATGACTGCTAGTGGCATGATATTATTTTTGGCGCCAGTGTCAACTAAACAATTGTGTAGTGAAACATCATGATTCTTGATTGAAATGTAAAAGGGAGGAATTTAACCTCTCAGATTGGAAGTTGACTAGTTTTGGCCTCATTTTGGATTGGTAACAACAACTTTTTCTCTTTCAGATGGATCATCCAACAATTTTAAAATGTTTTCCCTTTGTTGGGGAATCTTCACCATTTCTTTAAAAGGCATAGTTATCCTTAATTTAGTCAATTCTTCTACGACATTATATGTCATCTCAGTCGAGTTTGACGTCAGGTGTTTCCATTTACTTCCAATGCTATCTGCCACTTTCTCATTTGTTTTTTCTTTATCTTTTTGGTTTTATTTTTCATATTCATTCTTATTAATGGATCTATTTACAAATCCCCTTTTTTGGACGACATTCTCTTGCGAGTTGGGGTCATTCTCTCCTTCTCTACTTTGTCTCCAGAGGATTTCTCTTTCCTCTTGTTGGACTAAGATCTTCCAGGAAATTTATAACCCTTCTCGGGTCTCGGCTGTTGTTATTACCTGATTGTATAATTGGTGTAAGCTGCTTCGTTGATTGTTCAATCCAATTTCTAAGTGGTGCTTATTAGCCTTGGGAAAAGTCATATATTTTTCAAAAATTATAGACCAGGTTCAAAATTTCAGTTCATTCCCCAGTATGGTCGCCAAAAATGTTGATGCTTGAATCCATTATGACCGAAATGGAAACCTCACGAGGATGTAAATCCCCTTGCGTTTTTATAGAGGTGGTACTCCTCTTTGATTTGAGATTTTCTTGGTATTCTAGATATTCAGAATATGGGACTTGACAAAAGTACGTCATGGTAATTCAAATAAATGTAAATATTGCAAGAAAGATAAAAAGGAAAATGTTTTGTCTTCTTTTTTAAAGAAAGTTTCTCAGGGACCAGGAACTGAGCACAAACACATTTAAAACAAATAAGCAAAAAATCCTCATGTCCATCATAGTCTAAATAAATATTTTTGATCACATAAAGTAAAAACAAGATGGTCTGCATGCATAAGAGAACTTTAATAGAGTGAACATGGGAATATCAAATAAATATAATAATAGATCAACCTCAAATACTTTATATTTAGATATCTGGGTTGCAAAGTACTATTGAGATTGTTCATGAAATAACTCTCGTGAAATTTCTAAAAAATCTATAGTATGTTACATATTCAAAATGTGTTTGTCTTAAATATTGGGATTGGGGATCCCATGGACCTTAAAGAAAATATACACAAGAATTAATCTTGTAGAAGGAAGATGGTCAGCGGTAAAAGAACAAAGAGACCTGGTAAGAAGAAAAGAGGAGTTATCAATCTTTGATTAAACCTTTCTAGTGAAAGAGGTGGAATAACTGGATGAAGGACTTGATAAAGAAAAGAAGGATGTGATCAGCTTAAACTTACTATGATGGTCTCTCTCCTTTCTTCACATGCTTTCTAGTGTTCTTTTATTGTCTTCATTAACAGTTACAGGAACCATCTCAACTGTTTCTTTCCCCTTGACGGTTAATTTGTTGATAGCTTTCTTAAACCTTTCTCCACAATGCTTGGTACCAGAAGGTAACTGGGTCAAGTTCACATTTCACCTTCTTACTTATAAACAATTTAGGAAATTGACAACAATATGCTATCGTGAACACTAAATAAGATGTCATAAATAATTTCTTATCTTTTTTGTATTGTGACAATTGGGAAAAGATTTCAATGGAAATCGATTTTCCCCAGTTGAAAATGGCTTTCTCTTTCATAGTAAAATATAAGATATAAGGAATCATATGAGAAATGATGATGATACATTCTTGACCCGTCACCCTGGTGAATAACCAGGCAATTTCCCGAAAGGGGTTTTTGAAAAAGTTGACCTGCAACTTGGTAATATATTTATGGATGATCGCGGGATTGTCCAAGAATTCAGGCAAGAGGTCCAGGTTGTTTTCATGATTTTTCAAGAAATCCCTGCAATCCTCTCCTTTGAAAGTAAGTGTTAGTTCAGGGAGTTTCAACATCTTACGTAAGACTTGAGGTGAAAGAGAGATGGGGGAATGGTCTTGAAGTTGAATAATATACTGAATTGGTATATATTTCTAAACACACAATGAAACCAGTTCCTTGCAGTCAAAAACCTCAGGGACACACCCTGCACGAGCAATTTCGAAGGTTTAGATCACTTCCTTTTGAGCAGAAGGGGATGAATAGTAAGAATACACTCTAGACAACTGGAAGTTCTGGTCTTGTCGTCCAGAAATATTCAAAGTATCTCTGAAGAATTGTTGTCGAGATGTTGCTGCCATAAGTTGGCAAGAGTGTTCCTTTAATCCAGATAGTATTTTCAATGGGTGCTTGTTACACATCAAAATTACTCAACTGGATAAGTGTCGCAAGTTGGTTACAAGTGTCGCAAATGTTGTTTAATCATGTTGCCATAATGACGACACTAAGGAGACACTTAAAACATCTGATATACTTGGTTTGAAGAAGGAGAACTGGTTCACTAGAGTCAGGTAACTCTTAACACCTGAAGAGGGATTTCAATCAAGAGTTTTGAGGGTGAACGCTCCCCTGAAACAACCTTAGGAGCGCTGGTGCTCCCCTATAAGGCCTCAGGGAGCGTTATAACGCTTCCTCACCCCTCTGAAGGAGCGCTACTCAATTTTGAAGCGCTGGCGCTCCACTTAAGCTTCTCAGGGAGCGTTCTAGCGCTCTGATGCCCCTTTTGAAGGAGCGCTCCCTAATCTGGGTCAGTTGTTAGCCCGGTGAGGAGAATAAGGAAAGAATATTTCGAGATTAGGAGGCAGTTGTACTCGAATTCTTGGTTTCATCAGGAGATCCCTGATCTAAGGAGGAGGTTCCCAACTTGTTCTAAAGATAACTCAAGAAGTTAAGCTCCTCTCAACCTATATAAGCAAGCTCTATGATGGTGGAAAGAAGGAAGAATTGCTAGCATGAAACCTATGATCTCATAGGAAACACACAGTCAGCCAATGGAGAAGTGATCAGTGAAGCTACTGTCAGCCAGGTTGTGGATCTGTCGAGCAAGGGTTAGACGAAGAGGACTTGATGAAGCTATCACATTCGCATCTACGATTGTAAGTACTACTGTCGTTATTATCATTAATATGACATGCTTGGCTTGTTTCTTTCTAGTTTGTATTTGATGTTACATGAAATTATCATTAACTGATAGATCTATTTTCAAGCTAATATCAATAGAGTAGGAAGTAGTTGTATCTTGTTTGTCAGCAGAACTCAGCGAGGAGCAAAGGATTGGAGCGCAACTCGGAGCGTGCAGGGACACACGTCGATAAAGAGGTACTTCTGTTATCCTTCCTTCTCATGTATTAGTTTAGATAGATTTGAAAGGAAGTCAGTGTCCATGTTAAGCATTTTTCTGTCTAGGGTTAAGGTCAAGCTCTTAGAGGTGATCTACCTGTCCGCAGGGAGATTTTCCTACAATAGAAACTGGCGACTCCACTTGGGAGATAGCCTCAAATCGAAACTTCTTGTTTGGATTTTTCTCCTCATTGACCTTGTTCTATCCCTTGGTTGTTTCAGACCTGGTTCACTCCTCTTTTGATTGGTTTCATGAGCTGATATGCTCCCTACCCCATCACACTCAACACAATTGTCGGAATTGGATTGCAATTTTTTGTTTTTTCCGAGAATTTTTGGAGTTTCAGACCCTGGCGCCCCTGTCCTAGTGTTAACAGAGTGCCAGCGCTCCTAATAACTTTTCATAGAGCGCTATAACGCTCCTTTCCCTTGGCAACAGAGCGCCAACCCTCTTTGGCTCAAAAATCTTCCAGAATTGCATTTTTTTTGGATTTTTCCTCTGTGTTTTCTCTGCTGAGTAACCTTGTGAGTCAGTGCTTCTTCCTTTTTAGCCTTGACATCTCTCTTTTGAAGAATAAGCATCTTGTTAGTGGGATCTCGTAGCCTTCTTCACCGTTTTCATTAAGTTTTTCCTGTTGAGTGAAGTTTGAAACTGGATTTTCCATTGTTCTTCTCTCCTCATCAACTGAGTACAAAACCTCGGTGAAGGTCATCAAAGGCCTACAAACCTCTTTACCTTGATTTCAGTCAAGGTCTTTGTTCTTCAACTTTTTCTTTTTGGGTGTGAATTTTGTTTTCTCTTTGATTGTTTCTTTTCTTCCACTTTTCATTTTGATTGTAACGAAAGGGTGCATTGTTTGTATGACTTTAGCTTGTGCTAGTTTGATTTCCATTCATACAAAGACAATTAGCAAGACAAGCATTGTGTTGGATTGATCTTTAACTCATATACGAACAATGAAAAAGAATCTCCATGATTGATTGTGCATATTAGAAGGCATTTAAAAGTTTTTTCATTACATCAGGATTTGATTGAGAAAAAGAATCGTTTGAGGACACTCTGTATCCGTGTTTGTTAAGTGAAAAGAACTCTCTCTCTCCCTTAGATAGAGATTCATTGAAAGGAAATGACTGCTTATCATATTCGATGCATTCTTTGGGTCTAAGTCATAATTCCATTGGTTTCACTTTCATACACCCCTTTTGTGTAAAGAACAACCATAAAAATCAACGCTAATTAAAAATTATCTAGAACTTTTCTTTGCTAGGATCCTCCACCAACAGTAGAATAGGTGTAGTACTTTGGATTAGGCTGTGAGCATAACTCTCCAAAGTTTCCAAAACAAACATTAGCATCCTGAGTTAGGGAGAGTCAAATCCAGTTATCGTATAAGTCTTCCTGGGATCCCCCTCTCACACAGGGGTTACGCACGAGGTTGCATTCGGGTAAGCTATGGGGACTAACCCTCCATGGTTTAACTGATTGTGGTGGTAAGATCGTATTATGGGGGTCACTTTGAGGTAAATCCACAATTACTACGTGGAAGCCATCTAGTTGATTTTGGGCTTGATACCCTGCCTGTACCTTCCGATTGGACTGTCGACTGTTCCCGCCCAGGGGCTGACTGCGAACTGGTATCCTTAGTAGCCATAATATTTAGGGTCTTACACAAGGTGACGGTGACTGGAAGTCTCACTATACCTGGAGCAGACATTGGTCAAACTCACTCGGGCTCCTTGGAGGGTAAATCCACAATTACTGTGTGGAAGCTTGCACCAAGGCGTAAGTCTGTTAAGCAGGTCACCATTGTAACTATTCCACCTTACCCCCACCCCTTCTAGACTTGATCACGCGACGTTGGATTTCATCACCAACTAGTACGGTCATCAAAAGAAGGTCCTGTTTACTTGGTTGTGATTCTTAGAATTTTTTTTAGTGTGTGCTGTTTCTTTTCGCTAGTTGTCCATAGATTTATTTCGCCGACTCTTTTCTGCCAACATCAACCCTCCACGCCGTTCGCGGAGACTACAAGGTCTTCCTCCAGAAAATATGGAAGGAAACACCCCTTTACCCCATCATTCCATGGAACAATATCCTCAACAGAGAGAGGTTCAAAACACTACAACTCCCCAGGAAGAAGTTCCCATCCCTTTGGATAATTTTCGAATTGTCTCGAAGTCTCCGGAAGCTTATCGCATTCCGGAGGGATACGAACGACAGATCCTCCACCTGAATTCCGCTGGAGAATTTGTTGTCATAAACCCTTATGACATTCCGGCCGGGTCTCCTCAAAACCCTTTAGCCAATGACCCTTTTTGGACTGCAGACATTGTCCAGAGTCCACCACGCTTGGTGCAAAATCTTTATGGAACAGGAGAAGGTGCCGACACATCTTCTTCCTACACCGTACCTCCAGATCATTTTACCGGTGCCACCACTTTTATAGCCACACCACCCATTGGTCCGAATGTACCGTTTGTTGGCCCAAGGTATACCATTCCCCTCCAGACATCCCAATCTACGATAGTCCCTCACATCCCGACTATTCCCGATGGCAACCCGGTGGTCACTCAAGCCGCGATAGGCACACCCGTAACACCAAGACCTACACTCCCTTTTGAGTATAGGGCACTAAATTCTTTTAGCACCACTACGGCCACTACCCAAGTTATACCGGGAAGTTCCATTCCTATCCAACAACCCGGAGGGACTGGTCTTGGTGGTCCTAATCCGCCCAGCGGAACTGGTCAATCATTTACGTTTGGCTCTCAAATCCCGGGAACTCTACCTCAAACTAGGGGGCATCCTCCCACCGGAGGACAAATTCCATTCGGGGGGCACCCTCATGTTGGGGGGCAACCTCAAGTCGGAGTCCACCATCAACCACAAGGACAAAATGTGTCCGTCGCACCCAATCCGTGGAGCGTTCCTTTTCAAGGAAATATGCATGCCTCCACGGGACAAAATGTGCCTGTCGCACCTAATCCATGGAACGTTCCTTTTTCAGGAAACCCACATTTCCCGGCGGGACAAAATACTCAGACTCCGCAACAACCCCCTCATGGACAAATTCCCAACCCAACCTATAATCCACAAAACCCATCCGGTTATCCTCCGCTCACAAACACTTCTCAAAACATCTCAAATCCTATGTACCTTGGTCAAAACCAACCTCACATGAGAAGGCCCACAAGTTATAATTATCCACACAACCCAGTATTGGGCCCCACTGGTGTCCCTCTGCCACACCAGCATTACCCACAGGTTAACCGACAACTACCCTTTTTAGCCACCCTGGACCTTCCAGATTTGTCTCGGTTAACGAATGATCCCATTCATCATTCTACGGTTTGGCCAGCCATTCCAGCAAAACTTCCCTCTGATATCCCAAAATTCGAGGGAAAGTCGGGAGAAGACCCAAACAACCACGTGATGACCTTCCATTTGTGGTGTTCATCCAACTCCCTCATGGACGATTCGATTCATTTGCGTCTTTTCCAACGAACACTTACGGGTTCCGCCGCAAAATGGTATATTGAATTACCACGCGCATATTTTCACGATTTCAACTCCCTTTCCATGTCCTTCCTCACACACTTCCAACTGCCCATCCGATATGAGACGGGTACTGAACTATTAACCTCTCTTCGTCAGACAAATTTCATACACATCTCTGATCATATCCATGAATGGAGACGACGACGAAGGCTAATCAAAGCGGTCATCCTCGACCAATAATTAGAGGAATGGTTCACGAAATCATTATTACCCCAAATCGCTCATGATGTTGCCATGGGCGGTGTGGTCACCGAGGAAGAAGCCATCTCCCGAGCTCAGTACTTAGACTTAGTCTATTCACAATCCGGTACTCTGTATGAGTTGATACCAAACGCTACCCGTGCCACTAACGATCCATCCAAACCATCGACCGCTTTGCATGCGGATGGAGTTATTGGCTCCGTCAAAACTCAATCTACCACCCAATATACTAGAACAATCCAGCGGTCCTCTCCCACGGCTGCTCCCAGTTTGATTGCACCCTCTTCTACCCCACCTCAAACTCAGGTCTCTGATGTGAATGCGGTCCAATCAACCCCTTCACAACAACTTGGGGGCAAGAAGAAAGCGAGAAACAAAACGAAGAAGAACAATAACAACGAACAACCCAAAACCCAACCGCAAACCCCTGCTGCCGGAAAAAAACCATAGCGAAAACCGAAATTCCCATGTCTCATTTGTGGTGATGATCACTACACTCAATATTTCCCACGTCGCGATGAAGTGGCCAAAATTTTCAAGGGAAATTCACAACCCGCTGTGCTTACTCAGCCTTTTCCGCAACAACAATCTTTGGTTGCACAAACCCCCACACCATGGGGTAGTTCCAACCAACCCCACGATGAGGCCTCGACCAACGCCCACATTTACATGTTTAACGGGGTTAATCTAACCACTCGTTCTGTGACATACGACATGCCAGTTAAACCTGATAAGCTGAAGACTGCTAATGGTTCTTCGCCGGATCCTTTACCATCCTCTGTTAATCCTTCATCTGTTAGCCCTCCATCCAGGCCACTTCAGATTGAGAAACCTTCTTTTGACTCCATATTATGCCCTCCTAAGATCACCATCCAGAAATCCACTTTCAATCCTAATTCACAGGCAGCCCAAAACTACAATATTGTAGAAGATTTGGCCCAAGCCCCATGTGCCATGTCCGCGTTGGAAGTTCTACAACACTGTCCGAATCAACGTAGGTCACTCTTAGCTTCCATTGGAACTTTTGATCCCGAGTCATCAAACTACATCACATTTAATATGGACGATCATCAACCACGACTCTCCCACCAGCTAGCTTTCCAAATCGATGTTGTTGTTCACAATCAACAAATTCATCGAACTATCCTGGATGAGGGAGCCTCTACCTGTGTCATGTCTCTAGCCTGTTGGAAAGGTTTGAAATCACCTACCCTTAACAAATCCCCTACGATGTTACGCACCTTCAATGGACGAGGTTTCCATCCTCACGGATTACTACAATCCCTAGCCATTCAATTGGGCGGCAAAACTGTTACCGTTGATGTCGAGGTGGTCGATGCTCCCCTTGATTACAACCTATTACTTGGAAGAAGTTGGTTCTACGCGATGACCGCCGTCGCCTCGTCGGTGTTTCGATGTGTACAATTCCCCCATCAAGGAAAAATTGTTACCATCAATCAGCTCGATTTCTGCACACCCGACGCTCGCATCCCTGCTAGCAACAACATTCCCTTTCTGGGAGACCATCCGGTTACATATGAAAGCGTTGGTGTTGGCTTATTGAAAGATTCTAGCCTCATGGGTACCTTCCCTACACCACTTCCACCTACCACACATCATATTGCCGCCATGAATATGATCTCGACTATGCCTTATCAATCCTTGGAATCATCTGACCCTTGGGTTGTGCCTAGTCCTTTGGAATTCGATGCGCTTGGGGACACAATTCCACTGAGCCTAGTCGAGGCCGCATATGTAGCCATTCAATCTGCCTCTCCCTCTTCAAACATTTCACATTCATTGGCACCTGATACTTATTCGGTGCCCTCGTGGTTAGATTCCCTATCATCTGCCGTCGATTACATTTCCCAAATTTTTCCTTCGGATGAATCTATCATGGAAATGCTTAGCATCGACGATTTACCTTGGGATGATAACCACCATCGATCCTCTTTTCTTCCGCCTTTGGAAGAAGTTCAAGACATACGATCTATCTTCCTCCCTGATGTTACCGATGCTCCACAATCCCCTATCCTCACACAAGATACTTTCTCTGAGGGGAACATGGGTAACATCTCTACTACCATCACAATTGACATTTCAGTCAAAGAAGGTGTCATGGAAAACATTAATCTTGGTGCTAATTGCACGCCCGACGAAGTGGCTTCTTACACCGCTTTTTTCAAGGAATTTCGCGATGTCTTCGCATGGAGTTACGAGGAAATGCCAGGGATTGACCCTTCAATCATCATACATAGAATCAAAACTTACCCTGACGCAAAACCGGTTCGACAGAAACTCCGCCCGGTTCACCCCAAGAAAATGGAAGTTATAAAGGAAGAAGTTGAAAAACTTCTCAAATCTGGCTTCATCTACCTCGTCCCTCTGACGGAATGGGTCTCCAACCTCGTTCCGGTTGCCAAGAAACAAGGGACCATCCGTGTTTGCGTAGATTATTGAGATCTCAACAAAGCTTGTCCCAAGGACAACTACCCTATTCCTTTTATCGATCAAATCATCGATGATTGCGCAGGAAGCGCAATCTTCTCTTTCATGGATGGCTTTTCTGGATATAACTAGATTGAAATCTTACCTGCTGATCAACATAAGATAGCCTTCATTTGCCCTTGGGGAACTTTCGCCTACCGAAAGATACCTTTTGGCCTTAAAAATGCTAGTGTTACTTTCCAGCGTGCCATGTTGTATGCTTTCCACGACATCAAACATATCGCGGAACCTTACCTCGATGATTTACCCGCCCATTCATCCAACCGACCCGATCACATTGGTCACTTGCGGGCAATTTTTCTTCGATGTTGCTTCTATCGTATTCGTCTGAACCCACATAAATGCATTTTCGCTGTAGAATCCGGTCGACTTCTCGGTTTCATCGTCTCCAAAGATGGGATTAGGGTGGATCCCTTAAAGATCAAGGCCATTCTAGCCTTACCCCCACCTACCAACTTAACCCAACTCCAAAGTTTGCAAGGCAAATAAAACTTTCTTCGCCGTTTCATATGCAATTATGCCGAGATCACTAAAGGATTCATGTGGCTACTGCAAAAGAATGTCCCTTTCATCTAGGATGACACTGCCCAATGGTCATTCGATGCTCTCAAGCACGCTTTGACCCACGCTCCTTTGTTACATCCTCCCGAATATACAAAGGATTATATCCTTTACTTGGCCGCTTCTACTTCCACCATTGCAATGGTGTTAGTTCAAGAGGACTCTAACGACGAAGAACACATGATTTATTATCTGAGCAAGATTTTATCTGGACCCGAACTCAGATATTCGCATGTTGAGAAACTGGATATGGCAGCCGTCATTGCTGTCCAAAGATTCCGCCACTACATCTTATTACACATCACCATGGTAATCGCAGACTCCAACCCCATGTACCACGTCTTGACACGTCAAGTACTTGGGGGAAAATATTCGAAATGGATCGTTATTCTTCAAGAATTCGATCTCGAGTTTACAAAGGCTAAAGCCAAAAAATCCCTGGTGTTTTCCGAGCTCATCTGTGCTCTCCCTTGTGTCGATGAAAACATTGATCCCAGAGATTCTCTCCCCGATGAATCTCTCTTCCTCATCATCAATTCTGACTCTTGGTATGGAGACATTCTCCTCTACCTTCAAACTCAACGTTTTCATCCCAACATCTCTCGCGAAGAGCGTCGACGCATCCGTCACCACTCTCGCCGTTATCTCATCCTGAGAGACACTTTGTATCGCCGTGGTATTGACACCATCCTTCGGCAATGTCTGATTCATGAATAAGATGAACGCGTTTTGAACGATTGTCACCTTGGCGCCTGTGGCGATGACCTTTCCAGGATGGCCACAGCCCAAAAAATCTTACGTGCCGACTACTTTTGGCCCTCGATTTTCAAAGATTGCATCGAGGCTGTCAAAAAATGCCCACCCTGCCAAATCTTTAACAAGAAGGCACACACCCACCCCACTGCGCTGCACCCCATTATTGCCATTGACCCCTTTTCCAAATGGGGTATCGATTTCATGCAGTGTAAGACTACCTCAGCCGGGGGGCACGGTTACATCATCGTCGCCGTCGACTACTTCACCAAATGGGCTGAGGCTATGCCTACTTTCCTGAATGATGGCCGTACTGCAACTCTATTCCTCTTCAACCACATCATTACTCATTTTGGTGTACCACATGCCATCGTCACCAACCATGGTGCACACTTCAAAAACCAGATGATGAGCGAGTTACATGTCAAATTGGGTTTTCGCCATGAAAACTCATCCCCTTACTACCCTCAAGTGAATAGGAAAGTTGAGGCTATCAACAAAGTCCTAAAAACCATGATCCAACGCATGGTAGGGGAAAACAAGACATTGTGGAATTTACAACTGTTTTCTTCTCTCTGGGCCTATCGCACTTTTGTGAAAACCTCAACTGGATTCACTCCTTTCCAGTTGGTCTATGGCATTGAAGCCATCCTACCAATCGAGTGTGAGATTCCATCACTAAAATTGAAAGTAGAACTCCTGCCCCATACCTCTGCGGAAGAAGAACGATTCCTGTATCTATCCAAGCTGGACGAAACACGCTATGATGCTACTTTCGTTAATGAGGCACATCAGAAATGAATTAAGAGTCAATATGACAAATCTGTCCAACCTCGAGCCTTTGCAGAAGGAGACTTGGTCCTCGTTTATGACCAAGCACATGATAAATTGGGAACATGAAAGTTAGAACCTATGTGGCACGGTCCTTACATCGTGAAGTGTGTTTTACACAGAGGTGCTTATGAACTAGTAGATCATGATGGAATTTCCCTGGGAGAGCCCCGAAACGGGCTTTACCTTAAAAAGTAATATGCCTAGATCACCTAGCATCTGTACTTTGTACATTATTGTATTTTAGTTTGGTGTGTCTTTTTCTTTCGCGTGCTCGAGCCTTTACCGTTGCCACTCATGACTGTGCCTGTGTTTTCATGTGCAGATGACGTCTGCCTTTCCTATCTTTTTTGGGTTCGCGGATGGCGCCAGCCGACATACCCGGAACATTGCTTCGGAAGCATGGGTTATTTATCAGTTTGACGAGGTGGTGAGTTCAGGAGGCATCTGTTTAGGACCAACAACCAACAATATGGCAGAATACCACACTGTCATTGGACTGTTGACCCAAGCCTCCTCCCTAGGTATCTCTCATATCATTATTTACTTAGAATCCCAACTCGTGGTTTATCAACTCAACCACATCTACGCTATCCGTAGTCCTATCCTGCTACGTCTACACTTACAAGTTCACCGTGAACGAATGTTCGATTACATTGAATATAAACACATTCCAAGAGAACTTAATAGTGTTTCAGATTCGTTAGCTAATTATATCATGGATCGATATCTAGCCCATAGATAAGATTTAAGGAAAGCAAAAACTGTACATTACATGTAAATTAAAAACACATCACAGACATCATCATGTACAAATCATCAGCATC
>ML834431.1:14444-39462 GCA_009831015.1 Picea engelmannii
CCGAAAGATGACTACCTTGTTCATATTTACACCAGATCTTTCAATGGCCAACTAGGGTATCTTCTTAGAGACAAAAACCCCCAGTCCATTCAAGAAGCCCAAGAGCTCGCCACCAAGATAGAAGGGAACCTCCTTTCATCTAATATTGAGCCCTTTGCTAACCCAAGGGGGAGAATAGACACCAAGCAGAAAATAGTACACAACGCTAAGCCTACTTTAGATCTATGTGCCAGTATCAACAAGCTACAAGCCTCCATGGATGGCATCATAAAAAATCAAGAAGAAATGATGAGTCGGATTGTTAGACTTGAAAAATCTCAGATCCAAGCACCCAGGGCCTCGTATAAAGGACAATTTTAGAAGGGGAACCAATTTTACAAGCCAAAGAATGAAAATGAAGTTCCAAATACCTTGGCCCCTACAAACGTTGTTGATGAAAACCCTTGGTGCCTGGAGTGTAGTGAAGCACATTGGGAGCATGAATGCCCTTATAATGCTATCCAACAACAAGTCAACAACATGGACTGCTTCATGGACTTTCCACAGATAAATATCACAGATATAGAACATCAACAAGCCGTGAAGGAAGCAGCCAGAGCAGCAAGGATGGCGGTAATAAACAACCTGGACCAGGAATCATGAGAAAAGCAAAAGAAACATGAAGTTCATGTATACAGAAGGAAGAACCTGAAACAACCTACCGCTGATCAGCCGAAACCCCCACCTCTTGAGGTGCTTCTTCCTAAGACATCCAAGACTGGTAAGGTTGACCTTAACTTTGACTTTGAAGCGGCGTTATCAAAGATGCATGTGAACGTTCCCCTAAGAGAAGCAACTAAGATCCCATCCATCAAAGAATGCTTTGATACTTTCTTTTCAGAATCAGACGAACCTATGGACCCCCCTATTATGTTGCAAGCTGACCATTTCAGGGTCCAGTATGGTGAAAACCCCCCTTTCTTCATGACTTTAACAATGAACAACAAATATCTTAACAATTGCATGCTAGATACAGGTGCAGGTGCTAACATGATGTCTCTTAAAGTCATGCAACAAATGGGCTTGAAGGTCACTAGGCCTTACAGGAATGTGTGTGGTTTTGAATCTAAAGCAATACCCACACATGGGGTGGTTGAAAATGTTGAAGTGCACTTAAAAGAATACCCCGAGAAAAAGTCCACATTGACATTATAGTGGTTGATGTCCCAGATGTGTGGGGAATGTTATTATCTAGGAAGTTTGGTGCAATGATAGGCGGTTCCGTTGAGATGGACCTCACCTTTTTGTGATTACCTTTGAATGATGGAACGATGGGACGTCTACTTAATGTACCAATAACTGGGGACCATGTGCAAGATGTTGTTCATCTCGCCAAAAATGATAAAACGCAGAACGATATGATACAAACTCTTCAAAAATATTCTCCAGAAGACATGCCCTTTGCAACAGAGGAAGACTTTGATCAGATTGAATGGCCCAAGAAAGAAGAATACCAACAACTCCTAGATGAATTCAAGAACAAAGAAGTTGGGACGGTGAAGATATTAAAAAAGAAAAATGAAGATGACGTACAAATTCGCCCGTCCCAACAATAAGTCTTTACAGCAGAAGCCCACCCACCTCCCTCCGTGCAATACACCAGGGTTGTTTAGGGAACGACCAAATGCAAAGTCAGGAAGTATAAGGAGGGAGATATGGTATGGATGTGGGATACTAAAAAAGGAGAGCCAACTAACGTAAAAGGAAGCACACAGTCATGGCTCGGACCCTTCAAAGTTGGAATGGAATCAGTTGATAACTCATACTATTTGTCCACTTTGGAAGGAAGAAGGCGCCCATTACCCATCAGCGGGCACCTCCTCAAACCCCACCAAGGTGGTGGGACCTGACTCCACAGGTGAGTATAGGTAGGTAGGTATTTTCCGTGTATTATACCATTTGCATTTCATGATAGTTTGCTTCCTCACTTGCATATTGATTGTTTTATTTCAGTTATATATACATATATATTGTGCAGGGTGGCAATACCACCCCACCTTTGTTACTGATGCCCTTTTCGAGTTGAGCAGGTTTGGAATTTATGCCAGAGATGCTGAGGTTCTTATGCGCTCTACGGTGAGCACAAGTCCCCGAGTTGGAGCCAGATTTATCCCCGATTTCATGGGATAACTAGGAAATCATGTCTTGAGACCCACAGGTCCTAGACATGGAGTACCGAGAGAAGGATTGACCTGAGCATGGCCCTGGAGGGCCCATCTTTCTTCTCTTTTATCAGACTCGTCTTGTCAGCAGTAGCAGCATCCATCACCATCGACCTGGTCTTGTATCGGAGAAGGCTCTTGCTTCATGAGGTAATTGGTCCAGGTATCATGGTATGTGTCATTTTTTATCATTATAACCTTTAGATATATGCATCTTACTCCTTTTATTTCTGACAACTGCTTGGATCTTACATTAACCCACTTGACCATGGTCGGGGGGATTGACAGGGTGTCCTAGCAAGCCTGTACCCATAGGTTTTGGTTTGCCACCAGGGAGATTTTTGAAGAGCCATCGTCTGCTCCCATCATATCATCACTTTTACATCTTACCTCCCACTCATCTCTCCCATTCCCCTAGTTTGGGCATTAGGATGATCTGTTTGTGGGGTTGCACTTTATCTCGTGGGAAGAAGGAGCTAAAGGCCCAGAAGGTAAAAGCAGTTGGTAAAAGATAAAATCCATAAAAATGAAACCTAGAGATGTCTCGCCCAGGGATCCCTGAGAAGGAAATAAAAAGCCTCTAAGTAAGAAATAAGAGGAACCCTAAGAGAAATAACAAAAACAAGACCTAGCCAAGAGGATAGGGGGTCTCATCACGAGCCAGCCTTTTATGTTCATGGGTACCTAACAGTATTCCATTGCCACTATCTGGTTACCACGCGAGGGCAGTGACCTCTAGTTAGTCCTTGAAATAAAAAATAAAAAAGCAAATAAAGAAAAGAAAATAATAAAGGCAAT
This sequence comes from Picea engelmannii, assembly GCA_009831015.1. NCBI lineage: Eukaryota > Viridiplantae > Streptophyta > Pinopsida > Pinales > Pinaceae > Picea > Picea engelmannii. The sequence continues at coordinate 17,444 of ML834431.1, forward strand.
AAAGGGCTTGGAAATAATTGCATACGTGATGGGTACAACTTGTCTTCTACAAAGGCACCCACAGGTACTATCATGCATCCTTGTCTTTCACTCTACCTGTATGTCTGGACATCCCTTAACCACATCACCTCGTTTTACATGGCTTGAATGATACCCCTTGGAGACTTTCCTTTCCTTATGGATACTAGCCCAATAGGGTATTTTGTCTTTTTCTTCGGCTTTGTATTGTAGGTCTTTGTAATATCTTTGATCTATTGAATGATATACCAAGGTTTTATGCATATGTTTGATAACATTAATGATGAAACGTGATTGACATTGCTATGACCCCTGTGACTAATGAGCCCATGGAGGGCAAAGTTTTTGATGTGCAGGACCATGCCCGACGGACAGGTACCAGTGGACCGGTACACATGGGGAGATGATTAGTTCCGACCTCCATGGGGCTTAAGAGCCCATCAGATGGTTGTTGGGACCCCATCAGGGGTAGAGACAGGACAATTCTTGATTGAGGTTTTGCACCTGAGAAGAAGAAGGACGTTTCATCTGGGACACTTTGGTTGAGCCCATCCCAGGGGGGTTGACCCACTTCAAGTGGAACGTCTCCCTTTGATTTCCCAGGACGTCACCTAGGAGCCATTGACGTCATCTTGAGAGTGTGGCAGTTGGACAGGGTAGCTAGCACGTGTGGTAGGGTTTGGAGGCCCAAAGAGGGCCAACGTTTGTCATTTTGTGTTGCATTTGCCCTAAAAAAGGGCCAACGTCTCCCTCAGTAGGGCTTGACGTCTTGCTTATGCTCATTTAGGGCTTTGATTTAACAATTTAATGTAAAACCAGTATGATTTTGGTTTGTAGCCTTGTCGGCTATTTTTAATGACCTAATTTTAATTAGAGGTCATGATACAGTATATATTGAGGAGTTTTTCCCTCATTTTGACAATAACTCATCACTCACTCTCATAGTGAGGTCTGATTTTTGCGCTCTATTAGGGTTATTGGCTATTTTGAGGAAGGCGCACTTGTTTGGAGAGGAAATTTTTGGCAATTTATGGTGTTTTTCTTGAAGGAAGGTTTACAACTAAGGTTTGCATGCTATTTTCTTGATGATTTGTAAGTATTTTTCTGCAAAACTTCTTGATTGAATGGTTGTAGTTTAATTTCTTGCATTTTATTTATATATATACATTGTTGAATCAAAACCCTAGGGGAAAAACACACAAGAAGGTCATTGTCTCATGTCCCCTGAAAGAAAAACCTTTTAAGCCATTGAAGAAGAAGAAGAGAGCCTAGCCATTGCTACACTCCTTCTATCTTCCTCCCTTAAGCTAGCCGTACTTTTAAATTTCAAGAGAAAGAGGACATCCCAGGCCTAGGTTATCTACACCTAGGGACGTTTTTCTTTTAAGGTTTGATGAAAGAGCCTTGCCTTTGAAACACTCTCCCTCTTTAAACTCTCTTGCCTTGATTTTACTTGTCTTTCAGCTAGCCGTTTGTCGGGAAGGAGGAGAGAGCACGAGGCCTTGCTTAAGCAACACCGGACTGAGCCTCTCTCCCCTAGGGTTTTGTCTTCAAGGCCCTACCATTGCAGCACCTTGAAACCTTTCTCTCTTGTCCTTTAAATCTCATCCCCTTCAACTTGTGCGTCCTTCACCTTTTGACTCCATAACCCTAGGCACTGATCTTTAGCCTCCAACGTTGAAGTGAAAGTGATTGAAACAACTCTCAAAACTCTTAAATTTGAAACCCTAACTAACAAACTAACCCTAATTAGGCTGACGTCACTCTTGGTTATTCCATCTTGACGCAACACCTTTTATTGATAAGCAATTAGATGATGGTTAAGAGCATTTATTGACTAAAGGATTGATTAAAAACATTTTTGGCTACATCATCTCAATAGTTATTGATGAATTGATACTTTCCATTGCTATATTGATAAAACGTTGATCTCATTAATATCTGTTGTTTTACATTGCTTACATATTGATATCAGATAGTTATATGAAGTACTAACCCATTGAGTTATAGCTTGCATAAATATTGTATTGCTATTGTCTTGTTCTGGGCAGGTGTTTTCATTTGGGCATACACTTCTTTATTGGTTGTTTAACCGGACTATCTGACCAAGGAGGTAACCTATGAGGAGGGACTTTTACTTTAAGCTTTATACCTTTGCCTCTTCAAAACCCTAGGTTACCAGGGACGTCTCCCCTGGGCTAACCTCCCTGAATAGAAAGAACCTCCCATCGTGGTGACATTGGGTGGGGAAGGTTCATGTTACGCCAGTTTGGCCTATACCTTCTAGCCATTTGACCTAGCTACAAACTATGCGATAACATGCTGCTCCATATATTGACTCAAGTTGTTCACAACAAAATATATATCCGGTCTTGTGTTCATCAATTTCATCAACAAACCCACCATCTGCCTATATAAGGTAACATCCACAGTCTCTAAAGTCGTATCCTACATAAACTTCATATTTGATACCATAGGTGTAGCCATTGCCTTGCAATCCAACATCCCGAACCTCTTCAAGATTTCTACTGTATACTTCCCTTGATTCAGAAAGATCTCATCCTATCTCTCCCATACATAGGGATCCAAAAAGTAATGCATCATCCTGAAATCTTTCATCTCAAACTGAACATTGAGTTTTTCTCTTACACTCTGAGATGAGATTTTCCACACATGTTTAGAAATAGGTCATCCATATACAACAATAGTATTACCGGACCATCATGCACAACCTTAAAGTAAAGGTTAGGATCTGCATTGTTGTATATAAATCCTAATCTCGTCAGAAATTTGTCGATCCTACCATACGATGCTCTGGGTGCCTGTTTTAATCCATATAAAACCTTCTTCATTCTGCACATTGAGTGTCTTGCAATTGTCATGTACTCAACTGAGTGTTCTGTGACTACAAGGACCATTCTTCCCAACCAGGTTTCCATATGTGCCACATGAAGTATTTTAGTCCTTTCGGATGTTGAAAGCCACACACTTTGAGTCTTATGCCCTTAGAAGACTATGCCAGTGCCATTCTCCATTGGTCAAATTACCATGACCAATCTTAGGAGAATGTCAGCTCGATGTTGAAACATTAACACTTAAGAATAACTTTTGAAATTACATAAAATATCAAAAATACCTTTTAATGAGGAAGGTATTATATCCGGCATAGACTCTAACACTATCACCATCCACACAAGCTCATGACCATTGACTTTCGGACACACAAATCTATACATCACAGGAAATCCATAGTGACTTTACAACATGCATCCAGGTTGGTGGGTAGCTCTCTAATAGCTACATCATGTCATCACAAGACTATCCAGTTTCTCGCAAAAAACATCTGAATCTATCACTCCCTCTGAAGCCATCACTCCCTCCGAAGCCATCACTCCCTCCGAGGCTATATAGTGTTCAGAGTCATCTACTCCCTCTGCATGGGTTGACCTCCTCTTCTTCTTCAGTACATGGAGGTGCACAACTCTATGTCTAAATAGTCTTGATTCATGTTTCTTCCTACGACTGTCATTATGGCTCCTTCTCATAGCTATTACTTGTGACGTGCCCGAAACAAGAAACAAGAACAACAAAAATCATCTCCTAGAGGAGATCAATTTATCTTGTGCACAACTATATACAGTGACCCTCGAAATGATACATCTTCTACAAACACACATCCATCATATATTGGATGTGATACAACTAACCATGTTGATTTTTTAGTGTTAAATTAGACAAACACAATTTTCCGCAAGTGGTAATTACTTCCAACAATATTACTTTAGTAAACTCTAGAACATCACTAAGTAATTACACTCAAAAAATTTCAAATACTTAGAAACTTCAGTCTCTTCCTTAGATCACTTCCCACGTGTGAGAGAGAAAAATATGTGTGTCTATTGTTGTGTCTTTTTATAGTAATATTAAATTGATCCAAAAAGACACGTCTCTTTGAAAATTAATTTTTCTTTCTTATAAATAGTCGGAGAATACCTCCTGTAACTACCCAAAGATTAGTTTGGTTATAATACAACCACATAGTATTTGACTTTGTTAAATTGTTCCTCCATAATTCATGTGACTCTTTCCATAAATATAGGTAGAAGTAAATATGCAATACATTCCTCATATTTAGGTAATTACACAGTTTTACTAGAAATTAGTGTCCACCATAATTTATGGAATTTTTTATATAATTTAGGTAGGAGTAAAAAGTAAATATGTTGTACATAGAGATTGCAACAACCCCATAAGTTTAACACTCCCGAGACTTTACTCTACTCTCATAGATTTCCTCCACTGTGATGATCAATATTATGTGCATTATAACCTCCACTCATGGAGCTCTTTGATTTATTTGTTTGCCACTATCTCTTGGGTATGCTTCTATTGAGTTTCCCAATGTGCGACAATCTCTTTATAGTGCTTTTGTTGCAGCTCTATATAGGATTGATTGAGTGTATGTTTCTTGTCCCCTAATTCATTCATGATCTTTGATATATATGTTTTCAAGTCCTGTGAAGGCACTTGCGCTAGCTCTAGCTCAACGTAAGGTAATAGTTAACGCTTTGTGCTAGAGGATGGATCGATGGTTGTAATGGCTAATGAGCTGAACCACAACACTATTCACTGGGTAATACTACATAGTGATATGGCTCTAATCATGCTTCATGTGACCCTTTTTTCCTGGGACATGGGATCGATTGATGGAGAAATCTCCATCATATGACAGATCTAATCTAACTCATGTGATGACTCTCTTTTAAGCATTGGCTACATGTACAAATTGGCTTGGAGCACCTTAATGATGCTCAGAACTGATGCAAGGGTTTGCCCTATCTCTTGCTCTGGGGTGTTGGTGTTGACTTTTTGTTCATCCATCTAGATAGTCAATACCGTGGGCATGGAGAATGTTGTAGACATTTGAGCAAGGGATTCCTCTTCAACAGGATAAGTGTTAGTACTCGACAAGGAACTCATTGTGCGCTCTTGGTTACTAGACCCAATTCTTGGTCTTGGCTCCATTGTTACACACTTTCTCTTCATGGGTTGAGTCTTCTCTATGGTAATTTACAACTGCTTCCTCATGGGCCCTTGTCCTTTGCTTGTTTATTTGAACGTCTTGTGCACTTCCACAGAGCCATTGGCTCTTTCCCCTTTCCTTGGGTTGTCTCAGCCTATGTCTTCTCACCCACTAGTCCCTTACCTTTCTAGTGGGTTTTCTCTGCCTTTTTCTGCTCCTACCTCCTCTTAGTCCTTGTTTTCAATTGCTCTACATTGTCATCTAGTGTGGGTTGAATTTCGTCTGGCCACTCTGCGACGGTGTTTCAAATATCTTCCTCAGTAATGAAAAACAGGAGGATCTCGATAGGAGTCTGTGGAGCTGCATGTGGGATGACAAAAAACATTATGAAAAGTACAATCAAACTAGAGATAGTCCTCATACATATTAATGAGGTTGTGTGGTGTGTGGATGGATTATGTTGTTTCCTAAATCATCTCCATATACCATAGGTTGAAAGTTTTGTTATTCTCGCATTAGATTGTCTTGTCCAAGCTGTGTTGTAGCTCTAGTAATCTCAATGCGAGGAAGGATGGTGACACCTCTAAATCATACTTGCATCTTGGTGGTGGCTTTCACATTATCATGGCTAACATGAGTAACACCGAACTATAGTGAATCTCCTTGCCCAAGTCATGTGCATCCAGGTAGTCCTGGATGAAATCATTAATTAAGTAATGCACCTAAGCCATCCTGACTCCTTGGATGCATTTCTCTGCAATGACGATTACCCCTAGTGGGCACTCATCCTTGCATCACTTGCACAACAATTTGAAGGCAAGTAAATGTGTGGTGAACTGAACTCTGGTGTTTTTTATATTTGAAATCATTGCTCCTCTTAATCCTCTTTATGTACCATACTTTGTGTACACCACCTCTTGCACAACATCCTTAGCCACTATTGCATCATTCATATCATCTCCTTTTGCAGGAAGGTCTGAGACTTGGCGTATTATGTCAACGCTGACCTGGTATGCCTTGTCTAGTCAAAGCAACCCTCCATGCAATCAAATAAGTAAGAACCGGATGCACACATTGATGTATGGGTTGCGCCTGAAGGGTTCGTGGTTCCTGCCTGAGACAGAGTCAGGAATGTAACGATGGCCTCCTCCATGACGTGAGAGAGAAGAACTCCAGATGATTATCCGATGTAAAAGCGATCTGTTGAGTTAGGACGTGCATGTGGCTGAGCACAAGGTGAACGTGGGAAATCCCTAAAAAGTGTTGGGCGCGTCATCATGAGAACATAAATGAAGATGATGTGATGGCCTCCTCTGAGCAGCAGTAGAGTTGATGAGAAGACTCCATATGATCCTCCTGTTGGTGGCAGTGGGAAAGCATATTTGTAGAGAAGACGTGCATGTGGACGAGCACATGTGCACGTGTGAACACCTGTTTCATCTGTGTAATGCAGTGAATTAGGTCCATGGAATCCCTATGGATGTGCCCCTAGTGGATGAGCACTAGTGGGTGTATCAGATCCTTTGCTATATGTTGTTCAAGATTCAGACCTACCTGTAACCCTAGTTATTATGTAAAGGGTACAGGTCGGCCCTATCTTAATGTGTCTAAAGATAAACTGTAAAAGATAATTAATATTAATAGCAATAGTAATATTAATATTAATCATTATAGTAATAAATAATTAATATGTCTAAGTGAGGTCGGCCCTATTGTGCCAATATACACTTTAGTTGACAGGACAAGTCTAATATAAGTAAGATGAAATCTTTCATTGTAGACACACACACACTTGTAAGTTTTGGAAATTTTAGCAAGTACACTTATTGGTCAAAGTTGTGCACCTCTCTTGGGCGCTAGGGTTTCTAGGGTTTTTTGCACCCTCTTGTGTGCTAGGATATTCTTGGTGGTAAAGGTCTTTCTCTTGAATATTATAGAAAAGGATTTGGTTGGGTTTTTCTCCCTTATTGAGAAGGGTTTCCTAGGATATATCTTATGTACTTGTGCATGGTGTTTCTTCTTGTGATCTTGGTTGTTGCAACATTCTTGTTTATGGTTAAGACATGATGAAATTGAAATGAACTACATTCTTAACCTAGCTTATGGAAAATCAACATGGTATCAGAGCATAGGTCTTGAAAGAACCCATTGCACAAGCATTCTTCACAAGAAAAAGGAAAAACGTCACTGTTGCCGTACATGAAAATTAGGGCTTTTTATTGAAGAAGATTTTCACCCTCAAAACCATCTAGAAAAGTGCACCCTAACCCAAGGAACTCTTTGTCACCTTCAGCGTACATTTTCAGTGGGTAGATCTCCTGGAAAGTGAAACCCTAGTTTTCACAAAGTACTAGAAAACCAGAAGCACCAGTCCATAAATTCGTTGGTCAAGTTTGAGGGGGTAAAAATTGGATTTTCAGAAATCTGACTGCACTAGCTTACTCACCTCAGCGCAACGCATCTATCCCCTAGATCAGAATTTCAAAATTTGAAGTTTGAAAATTTAGGGTTTCCTCATAAAACCCTAAGTTGCAGTTGTTGTTTCGGAATCAATTGCAGTATCAGTTGTTGTACCAATTACAGTCACCCTTGAAGTCTTTTAAGATTTATTACCATTGCTATCAGATGGTGCCACTACCTGCAAATGCTATTAGAGGTATGTACTCACATATGTTTAAATTGTTAATCTTTAAAGGGTATTTGCAGGAGAAGGGATCTCTTGCCATAGATTCAGAAGGATCTCAAGATCCAACACATTCAGAGGAATAATACAACTCAGGTTTGACTATTCTAATATGCATCTATTTGTTATGACATATTTTGATCTAGGTTGCATGTTGAAGCTATGACCATCATACTAACCTTTGGTCAAAATTAAAATCAAGATATTAGATGGATTAAAGTTGAGATCATAGAGTTTGTTCTCTAACCCAACCTTCTGTCAAGATAGAATATTGTCCTAGTACAAAAGACAGGTGGAATAAATCACTTGTTATCTCGAGTGAAGGAGACTTGGAAGAAAAGCAACACACTAGAAGTGAAGACTCCAGGTTTGATTGTTGTAATTGTCATTCCTCTAACTTATATTTCTAAAATTTGCTACATTACAAATAGATGTTGTAGTTGTGATAACAATCCTTAAAATTGTTTTGATTCTAGATATGTACTCATTATTCTCCTTTGGGAGATATTCTTGTTTTGGTTCCTCTTGTTTTCTTGTTCCAGATAGGTCAAGAACAAAGGAAGATGTTGATCCTTCAGAGCGAGTCACATTGACTCAGAGGGAAACAAAACTATTTGAGAAAGAGAAAGAACATAACCATCCTAGAGACAATCAATGCAATAATGCATGATCAGAATCTTTCTATGATTTCATGGGTATAAGCATGCATGACACAGTATATGTTTAGAACAAGAGTCTTCACCAGAATAGAAGCCTTCGCCAGAGTGAATCCTGAAATTAAACACTTCAGGTTATTTGGATGCCCAGTGTATTTTCATCCAAAGAGAAGAAGTCAAAGCTAGATCCTTTAGAAAGAAAGGACACAATGAATCTTCAAAGACATTCCAAATCGACATCCCTGGTTAGGGACAAATTGAGACAAGCAGAAATGTTGTCCTTGAAGAAGAGAGAAGAGATAGTTCGTCAAAGATCCAGAGAATCTCAGATGGAGATTGATAGTAAGACTATACCTTCTCCCCCTTCCGCAGTTCAGAGGGAGAAATACATTATTCCAGTTGATATGTTCAGATATATTGAAGTAGGGCATAAAAGTCTTACCTAAACTCACTCTGCAAGAAGTAGAGAAACATACAAGCCTCTCAAGGCACATTCCAAGAAAGCAAAAAGAGATTTTTTGAGCTATCCTTCAGTCATGAGCCACTTCATTGATGCTGAGACTCCTTGTCTTAGAAAAGCAACAAGAGAACCGGTATGACATGATGTCATAACAAAAGAATACCAATGCATATTAAAGAAGGATGCATAAGATATTATTCAGGAACCAGAAAGGGAAGTTTGTGATAACTTCCAAGTGGATCTATAAGATCAAGCATGCAACTGATGGAAGTGTCAAGAAATTCAAAACGAGATCTATAGCCAGGGTTTCTCATAAACAGAGGGAGTTGTCTATGATGAGACACTCGACCCAGTGAACTGTTTCACTTCCATCCGTACCACCATCCATGAGTTGGAATCTAGATCAGATAGATAGATTCTTTATGAGTTTGGATTTCAACAAGAGTGTTGTTGATCCAAACCTATACAGTGTTGTTGATGAAAACCCGATCTTGATGATTTACTCTAAAAGACTAGTTGTTAAAACTAGCAAGCATTGACTTCTGATTTTCATAAAGAATTTGAGTATGATACACTACTTCTTGGGACAAGAAGTATGACAAAATGCAAATCCACCATGATGGATTTAAAGAAGAAGATTGATGTTGATTCGATACGAGACCAATCCACAGTTGATTGGATCACTGATGTATCCGGTTAACACCAAACTTGATTCATGCTGATTCAGATTGAGAAGAAAGTACAGTGGACTGGAAGAGCACATCCTATTGATGTTCCACCTTGAAATCTTCCATGATTTACTATTGCAGCAAGAAATATAACTCTGTAGCCTTAAATGCACCGGAGATAGAGTACACACACACACACACACACACACACACACACACACACACACACACACACACACACACACATATATATATAGCAATAAGTGTGTGAAGAAATGTGACTTCACATTCTTCCGTCATATCTACTTGACCATGGGATAAATTATATGTTGATGACAGAGAGCCATATATAAAGCTCCTTAAAGAACCCAGAGCTTCCTAATGGTTTGTCACACAAAGAGACAAAAAATTCTCATGTCAGACATATGATGCAGAAGAAAATTGCTTATTTTCAGTACCTTTCCCCACCTAAGCAGACTGGAAATTTCTACACCAAACACTTACTTGGTGAAGAACTCCTTCCGAGTTAAGAGGGAGTATGGATGATCATTGGCCAAAAACAAAACTTAGAGTACATCGGTATGAGACTTGGCTTGATGAAGAATGCCTCCCTAGCTGAGAGGGAGTGTTGATGAAAGTATCTATGGGAGACATCCTCCAGCTTATAATCCTGTGAGATGTGGAACACAACAACTCGTGAAGTCTTTCTCTCAGCTTACAAACCTGAAAGAAAGCCCCTATGAAGGGTTCGTGGTTCCTACCTGAGACAGAGTCAGGAATGTAAAGATGGCCTCCTCCATGACGTGAGAGAGAAGAACTCCAGATGATTATCCTATGTAAAAGTGATCTGTTGAGTTAGGACGTGCATGTGGTTGAGCACAAGGTGAATGTGAGAAATCCCTAAAAAGCGTTGGGAAAAACATCATGAGAACATAAATGAAGATGATGTGATGGCCTCCTCTGAGCAGCAGTAGAGTTGATGAGAAGACTCTAGATGATCCTCATGTTGGTGGCAGTGGGAAAGCAGATATGTAGAGAAGACGTGCTTGTGGATGAGCACAGGTGCATGTGTGAAGACCTGGTTCATCTGTGTAATGCAGTGAATCAGGTCCATGGCATCCCTATGGATGTGCTCCCAGTGGATGAGCACTAGTGGGTGTATCATATCCTTTGATATATGTTGTTCAAGAGTCAGACCTACGTGTAACCCTAGTTATTATGGAAAGGGTACAGGTCGGCCCTATCTTAATGTGTCTAAAGATAATCTGTAAAAGATAATTAATATTAATATTAATAGTAATATTAATATTAATTATTATAATAATAAATAATTAATATGCCTAAGTGAGGTCGACCCTATTGTGCCAATAAACACTTTAGTTGATAGGACAAGTCTAATATAAGTAAGATGGAATCTTTCATTGTAGACACACACACACTTGTAAGTTTTGGAAATTTCAGCAAGTACACTTCTTGGTCAAAGTTGCGCACCTCTCTTGGGCGCTAGGGTTTCTAGGGTTTTTTGCACCCTCTTGTGTGCTAGTATATTCTTGGTGGTAAAGGTATTTCTCTTGAAGATTATAACAAAGGATTTGGCTGGGTTTTTCTCCCTTATTGAGAAGGGTTTCCGAGGATATATCTTGTGTACATGTGCATGGTGTTTCTTCTTGTGATCTTGGTTGTTGCAAAATTTTTGTTTATGGTTAAGACACGATGAAATTGAAATGAACTACATTCTTAACCTAGCTTATGGAAAGTCAACATCGCCTGCATCCTAGTGGTCGCTTGTCGTATCCAGTTGTTCTATCCTTTGGTTTGTACTCAAGCATTTATGCCTTAATCTCTTATGAATCTTCTAAATCCATTTTGGGTACAACCTGCCTCGTCCCGCTTTATTGTAATGACCTATCTCAACCCGCCTTATTGTCTTGATCTGTCTAATCCACCTAATCATTACATCTTGTATGACTATTCTACCTCTAATTCCTACTCTAACCTTGTGTAGCGCCTCTCTATTGAGCACTTCCCTCCAATGCAAGTCCTGTTTTCAAAGTGCATTCAACCCTTATGGGTCGTGATACTTCTTCAATTGACTTCTAATTATCAACCCTTCCCATGACCTCTCATTGGGGTTTGCTAATTTTTCCACGCCAGTCTCACCGATATACCGAAGTCTAAACAACCCTAACTCGTGTATGCGTAGCATATCTGGTTTCCTTAATTTTACCATTGACTTATGGTATGTGTAGACAATTTTTTGCACAGTGTCTTTGGGTTGTCGATGGAAGATGGAATCTTTGATCCTTAACAAAATATCCCTTTACGTAGGGACCTCTAATGTAAACCTGAATGTTACATAAAATTGGTTGCTCACTTTCTCTCGGACCCTTGTTTTCCTTCTCGTCCCTTCGTGGATGTACCAACTTCTAAGTACCATATCCATGGTATGGACAAACCTATGAATCCATTGTGCACTCAGAATATTCTTTGTTGTCTAACGCCTCTCATAGAAACAAATATGTTTATGAGGATCTTCAATACCCTTATATTGACTCATTAATTCAAAGTCAGTTGTCGGTTGAAACCATACTTTGATACACTCTACTCCCTATGCCCATTTCCACAAATCTACACACTGCATTGTCCACCAGTGTGCAAATGTTCCTTTGACTACTACGTCCATGGCCTTAATCCTTTGGGTCTCAAGCACACTTTCTTCCATTTGTGTTGGGAATGTTTCAACTGAGATTATCCCGTCAAACCTTAGTAGGTTGCACAAATCTAATCCAATCTAGTGCACTACATTGGTAATTCATGCGCATCTCCCGGTCAATACCTCATACAACTTATTTTTCCATCTTGCCACTGCATATTGGAAATCTGGGTCATAGGAACAAACACCTATCTAGCTTAGTTCACCATAGGTTGTTGGATTCACATAGTCTTCCTTGCATCTTATGATGTTGTATATGTTTTCAATGATTGAGCTCTCCACATCTTCATTTACGGGCTTGTTATACATGTCACCCTCATTTGGATCTAACGATGCAATAACATGCAAGGTGTCTATCTCAAAGGACATTTGTCGTTGCTTTAGATTTAGTACGACATTGTTATCGAATGCCCAGTCAATGCCAAGTAGAGTTGGACAGGGGTTTGAGTAATCTATAACCTCGATCACTTCAAAGTCTACTTTAGTTTTTACCCCATCAATGTTCACTTCCACTTGTTCCATCCTACCAATGGGATAAATTTTGTATTGATTGACAAGCCTGAGTTGAAAGGGGGACCACACCAACTTTTGTTTATCCATCAACCCCCATGATTTCTTTAGCAAGATGTTCACGTCAAATCCCAAGTCCAACATGACACCATCCATCTTGTAACTTCATAGCTCAACTATCATTGTAAATTCTCTCCCCATGTTCTTCCACCTTATTACATGGCGCACATCTCGTTCTGATAATGGGGCAGAAATAGTAACGTCAGTCTCCCCTTACTTCATACATCTTTCCAACATGTGGGTCAATTTCTTTGCAATTATAGGATCACCCAACACCTTAAGACAACAATGGAAGCAATCACTTACCTAGTTTTTTGATTTAGCCTCGGGGTAAGTGTTGCATTGTATTTCCTTGCGTGTTGTGCATAACAATTCTTCACATACACATTCCTCTTCCATTTCCCTTTGCATTGTACATTGCAATTATTCATTCATGCAAGCCTCTTCTGGCACCCTCTCCGCTATGCGTTACAATTCTTCACGTGTGTGGGCCTCTTCCAGCACCCTCTACCTTGTGTGTTGCAATTCTTCACGCATGTTTTCCTCTTCTAGAGTCCTTTGCGCATCACACAAGAATTGCTTAAATTGTTGTGTGACATCAAACTTAGGAGGTGCTTGTGCTACTTTTATGATCTTTCCTTCTATGTTATGCCCATAACTTTCTCCTTGTTCCATATTGACTCTCGTATAGATTCCTCCTCGGGTCACCACCCATACATTAGCTTCTTCTTCTAGCTTATGATCTTTGTGCAACTCAGTAGTCACCATGTTGCAGTGTCTCTTGTTTTCTTCCCATTTTACCAGTAACTCAGGGCAATCCTCCATGACATGGTCTGCGTTGTGGAAATACCCAAGGTTTGAAAGGTTTTACCAACAAATACCCCATAGGTGTCGACATATTCAATCTTCAAGGATTGAAGAAGGACTCACTTGAGACACCATGAGAATCATAGAGATTGTAGCTTTTTTGCAACTCAGAAGGAATAATACAAACTTGAAACATTCAACTCAGATCCATGCATTCATAACATCCATATAAGTGTTATGCATAATACTAAATACCAGACATACATGCATACCAGAATCCATAAGATACATAGATAAATGTACTTCATGCTTCATTCATTAATCTTAACTTCATTCAGATACATTCCAATACACAGAGGGTTGAAGCCTGCTCAGAGCACATTCAGAGTGAAACATAGACCAACAATGTGTTGAGATCTCGATCTACTTTCTCTCTCATATTCACATAATATCTTTAAACAACTAGTGAAATAGAACAAAACTAGAACTACCACAATGTGTAACTAGAGTTCTAACTCATCTACAACTAAACATAACAGTGAACTCTTGGTTCACCAAAAACTTAACCCTTACATATCTGCATGCGTTCCTCTGAAGTCTATTGGAGTGTGGAAATCACAACAACCTTTCTAGCTCATCCACAACCTCGACCATGACCAGTTGGGTTGTTACAAAAATAGTTACAATAATTATTGAAGATCTTTGAGGATTTGGCATGCATGTAAACTTTGCAAGTCTTCATGCGTAGTACAAAACTGGTTGGCTCTTGCAGTAGATCCCTGGTTCGCATAGACACTACATCTTGGTGACTTGTGCTGCAAACTCTTGGGAGCACACAGTGTTGACTTGTGGCGTGCGTGCGATCTTTGCAAAACCTTAGGGTGACAACAAACACAATGACTTGATGATGAAAACTGGAGGAAAACATGCTAATGACAAAAATCACTACAACCAACAAACTTTAAAGAATAATAAACATGAATAACAATGGTAATGTACCTTATCAATCACCATGCCGCTTCTACCACTTAAAATCTCTGGTGCCATCCATGGCAAAATTCCCTGAACACCATGAGACATGAACGCTCATTGTTTTATCTTTGATAAGCCCATATCACCAATTTGCGACCAACATAACATATCAATCATTTGTGCCATATAACACATCCCATTCTAGGAGCTTCAAGACATACTATATACACATTTGAAATTTTTCATGGCAATGAATAACATGGAGAACCCATGGGGAAAACAAAGGTTGCATTTTACCTAAGTTAGCAACTAACATATTGGCAAAGGAGTTGTAGATGCTTTACGAAGCATTGTTAGAGTTCAGATAATTTTCATAGAATTTCAAGAAAACAAATAATGGTGACAAACATATATAAGATTTTTGCACAATAAGCAATTGCGACAAGCATTTCCAAATTCCTATTAATGCAACATACCTTGCAAATGGGTCAATGAGGACCTATCATATTAGGTAAAAGACTATTACACTTCGAATGAAAGTGGGCAATATTATTTTCATGCATATATTGCACACCACATGTGACAACATATGCTATAAAGAGTCTTTTGTGTTGATCAATTGTTTTGCACAATCTCAAATGGTTTTTAGAATTTTTATAGTAGTACAGATGCAATTAGACAAGACTTAAGGGAACTAACATACAACCACTAAAGGCTTGCATATTAGTGTATTTTCATGGTGGGGAGATTAGAAAGGGATTTTCCAAAAGTAGAGGTGTCCTTACCTACCCTTCTTATTTAGGACATGCTTAAGAGATCCATTCACCATATACTTTGTGATAATGGCTAGAGTCCCATCTGATCCATCTACAACTATGCCATAGAAAACTACAACATTGGGATGGTGCAGTTGACCTAAAATACTTTCCTCTCTCCAAAAGTTTGCTCTATATAAGAGACAAAAGAGAATGTTAGGCTATTGAACCTAAATATTGAGATACTCAAATCGAATGGAGGTGCTTTACTAGAAAATATTCAATTGAAAATGTCAGAGGAATAGAAACATAGAAAATTGTATTCTTCACAGGTGATCAAAGCTTAAATTTGCATTGTTTCTAGAAATTAATTATTTCGTAGGTGCATGAACTGTAAACTAAAAAGAATGAACTATGATACAGAACAATTCATAGGGAAATATATCCACCATTCATTCTTTCTCTAACCGACTTTCTATAAAACATTGGCTTTTATATACTTAAGAGCAACATTTGATCCTTTCAATTTTTCGTAATAAACAGTCCCATATGTCCCTAAACCCAATGCTCGTATTTCTTCTAAGTCATCATTTCTAATTATCTAGCTTAAAAGATCATACACCACATGATATGGAAGTGTAAATCAATATGCACTTCAAATTTCAATAGACCGTTACTAATGAATAAAAACAAGCTCTTTACCGTGGCCCTTGGGCAAGAGCATGTGCCTTAGGCACTGAAGAATTGTTCTTTGCCATGTTCACAGTGAATTTTTAAAAGTCTTTAACTAATTATAAAGGATTTTCTTGGATAGTAATAGTATCAAAGAATCATCCTTTTAATAACAATGATTAAAACATGAACTCATTTCTAATATCAAGGATAGAACATCTAACGATAATAACAAAATAGCATAGAGCTTGTACACACGATTGAATTTCTTTTCTCTAGTAAGCTATCTTCCACAACCAATCCCAAAGTCACATGTTTCTACTTTAAATCCCCACAATCCTCTACTCATTCGTAGTTGTTGAAGTTATGGGTGAACATGATGAGCTGGAATTGTTGCATGTTGACTTTTTTATTTATGGATTTTACACAAAGATCCACCTCTAACTTATCCTTCAAACAATTCTTAAGCATTCTCTAGCCCAGATTTTCATCCTTTGTAACACCCATCCCTTAATAAAATTTCTTTGTCAACTGTCCAATTCCAAAATCCTTTGCCTCACGCTTTTTTTGAATCATTGCATTACTTTCCTCTTTCATTTCTATATCAATAATTCCTTTGGTATGATAATGCTAATTCTATTTGCTGACTTTCATGCAATGATTCACGTTATTGCTAGGGGACAAATGGAGTTCACGTTATTGCTTCTTAGATGTGAAGAAGATAATGTAGATGATAAGACTTCAAGTGATGATGAAAGAGTAAGGCTATCAGGTAAGAAGAGCCTTGATGATGTTGTAGGATGTGAACAAGAATTGTTAGATATAATGTTGTTGCTTTCCAAATTGAAATGCATCAAAAGCTTGCTCAATAAGCATTCCATCATATCCCAATGTGTTTGCAGTGTCTTTTTGTGAAAGGTTATTTGGCATGTACAATGGATCATTGCATATATTTGTTGCATTTATTTCATAATATATGTAAGAATGCCACAACATTCATTGGTTCTCGACATCCCTTTTAATTGGAGCAAAAACCTAAATGATTTTTAGTGATCCTATGTTCTTGATTAGGTGGTAAGGAGGCTCAACTTGATTACTAGTAGAATGCTTGTAAAAATCACTAGATGGATCATGGTAGGACACATTTGGCTTAAACCCATAATAACATGTAGATTCACGTCTTGAGCAATGGTTTTGATCACCATCTTTGAGTATACCTTCTTCTATGGCAAGAAATTAAAGTGTGGTTTCTCCAAAAGGTGCATATTTGGTATCTCTTGAATTCGAAACACAAGTCCTTGCTCCAACCTCTCCTCATAGCTAACATGAGTATGAATATTATCCATAGAGGGTTCTTGTTGATCCCCTTTCACACTTTCATTTTGCATTGGCAAGCCTTCCATAGCCAAAGAGTGGGGATTATGAATATGGGATTCTAGCAAGCTCAATCCATGTTTGTACTAATATGAACTAGTCTTGAACTTTATCATATAGGTTAATGATAGTTCCATCTCAATAATATAATATAACATAGCGTCGCTGTCGATATGAGTGAATCCACAAGAGCTCATTTTCTCATTTTTTGTGCCATCTTGTTATTAGTGTTATTAGGGTTGACAAGATGTTGAATATTGACAAGTGAAACAATGGAAATCAAATAAAGAAATACTATATAAAGGCAATGGATACAAGGAAACCACCTATATACTCTCACTTAAATTTAAATTTAAATGATGGATTTTATTGGATAATGTATGAATATGGATTTTTTAAAGTTAATTACAAAAAAAATTAATAATACTCATAGCAAAGTATTTTGATTAAAATATGTGGAAATTATATGAGATGGATTCCACATTCTTATTATAATAATCGTGGATAACAAAATTTAATAAAAAAAATTAAGGATCATTTACCTAGTGGCCAACTACTAAATTTAGAATAAGTCTTAATTGTTTAGAACTTTTTAAAAATTGTTTAAACAATTTTTAGGAATTGAATAAATTTTAAAAAATTAATGTTCAACTACTAAGTTTAGAATAAGTCTTAATTGTTTAAACAATTTTTAGGAATTGAGTGAATTTAAAAAATTAATATTATTTATTTAACTTAAAGTGAAAAATAAATAAATTAGGTTTTCTTGTACTTTATATATATATATATATATATATATATATATATATATATATATATATATATATCTTAATTCTACTCCGACTTTTTTATATATATAGATTTTCTACTCATTTATTTGTATATTTATATGTATGTCACTTTATCTTTGTATGGATATGTCAATACTCTTAATTCTACTCTAATGTATATATATATAATTATCTTAGTTCTACTCCGATATATATATATATATTACTCATCTATTTGTATATTTATATGTATGTCACTTTATATTTTATGGATATGTTATTTTATAAATAGTTTTTTTTTAAATAATAATATATTTTTATAAATTTAAAAAATAATGAACCTAAAATTCTACGCATCTAATATTTTTTTTATAAAATTAAAGAATATAAAACTAAAATCTATATAATTTTTTTACCAAATCCTCATCAAAACTTTAGTTTTAAATTCTATAAAGTGGAAGATTGTTTTTAATTTTTTTTTTAACAAAATCCGGGTAAGAATTTTTGCAGAAAAAAGGAAACCATGATGAAAGTTCTTGACTTGTTAAGATAGTATCGATGAGGATGGGATCCTCGTAAGAATTTTTGCTGAAAAGAGGAAACCATGATGAAAGCTCTTGATCGGTTAAGATAGAATCGATGAGTATGGGCCGTGCCCCACTCCACGTGTTAACTCATCATTGATAGATAGGTTGTCAAAAAGTATTAAACATATAAAATACTCCTTACATATAAAGGATTTCCTATTTTCGTTTACAGAGAAAATTCTCATTGGATGAGATGWCAAGTTATTTTRGACGTAGCTGMTGGCCTGTATGTCCTACATTTGTCTGTCTCAGAGACTGTGACCTATATACAAGGGCAGCACCAACCTAGAAGCAGACGGAGTAGTACGATGTTATTATAACCCAGATTCCCATGGGAAAGCACTCCACAGAGGCCATCTCTTTMTTGTACAAACARTTCTTCAGTTGCTTCGACTACAAGAAAGGATCGTCATGTCTCTGTCCTGGGATGCGATTGGATTCTGCGAAGAAGGACACACGATAACCTCGGTGTTCCCCGTACAATTGCCCTCGTTAGTCTTCGTTGATGTAATTGTTTTTATTTAATGGTATAAGCACAGCCCGCTCAATGCGTTTCCAGCAAATCTCATATCTGAGAAATTATCAAAGGCATTGAATGTCAAGCTCTGCGAATCCCAACTGTATAAAGGCCTGAACGCTGCAACTACAGGAAGTCCGAAGGTAAGTAGTAACACTCCTTCACTAACTTCATGTGGGCAAGTGCTGGTGAGTATTTTTAATAACGGGTACTACATATTTGCCATTTGTTCACTGTGGTCAACATCCCGGCAGGCAAAATTGGCAAATTAGAGGGCCTTTGAAGTTTGAACAAGTGGGTACCAGTTTATTCCCATATCTGAAACATTAAAATTCCCGAATGGCTACTGGAATTGAAAGTACATAGCAAACCCCCTGTGAAATCTACTTTGTAGCTGCTAATTTATTTTCTTCCGGAACATTGAGTTATTTTATTATTGTTTCTTTTTGGAAGTACTTACAGAAACACACACCCACGTCCCTAGGTGGTTGCGCCACATAGAGTAGGCTTCCTTCAACGCAGATGCCAGGTCTGAGCGATGCTATTAAGTTAAAGTGGCCAAGGGATTAGTCGAATTCTATTGAAACTCATAAACCTCGGTTGAGGGCTTAATACTCCATTTACCTTCCTAGTTAGCCATCGCCATGTTGGCATTCTGTTGAGGATTAAACCTAGCAACGGATCTTCGAATCATTCACTTCCTATAGGCAAAGATGGTGAATCTTTCTTTCTTTTTATTCATTTATTTTTTTCCTGCAGGGGGAGGGGTTGAGTTTGTTGCTGGTCAATGGATATGTCACTAATGGTGTTCCTTCCACTGTATCTGCAGTTCTCGGGAGCTCGATCATGGGGAGTCGCCGGACAGTTAAAATATCAAATTTACCAGTAATACAAGATGGTAAAGTGTTGGTGCAATTTTTGGAAGAAATTACAGGACAGGGGAGTGTGTATGCATGCAAGCCCAGGACGCCCAAGTCTTGCAAATCAAAGATGTATGCTTGTGTCCAATTTGAAAGCCATGAATCGGCAATGAGGCTCATCAATCTTGCCACCCTTGGGAAGCTTGTGTTTAGGCTTTCTACATTGAAGGTCCAGTTTCTACCAAGAGACATTGTATCTAAACCAAAATCTATACCAGTTCACTTTGAAAGAGTGAAACTTCACATGGGCTGCCTGATTTCTGCGAATGATATGTACTTATTATGGTCTTCCACTAATGACGTTGTTGCTGATTTTGGACTGGACATAAGAAAAGTCAGCATATATCTAAAGGAACGCAACGTTGAGTACAGGATGGAGCTTTCATTTAGAGATATTCGCTACATCCATCGTCGCAAACGAGTAAATGGGAATGGGCTCCTTTTTCTTCAGGTTTGTTCATCTATGCATCTTCACCTATTTGTGCATCTATTAAGACAGTAGTTCTTGTATTTCTGCTTATTTCTAGTCTGAACAATGTCCCATAGAAAGAACAGATTTGGAACCCTGAACTGAAAACCTGCTAAAATAGATCTCTGGAGCTCTGATCTGGAAACCTACTAAAATTGGCACACGATGTGCTGTCCTCCTGGAACACTGATCTTAGGATAAGTTCCAAACACTCATACAATGCAACTCTGAAACAAAGTCTGGCTGAACAAGGATATGCTATAATGTACCTATATGACCAAATGGTAAACTCTGTAACGTTGAGTTCATCTCGTATGATGTCCACGAACCATTGATGCCGAATGTTGAATTCTGTAACTTTGAGCTCACTCCGTATAATATCCACAAACATATACTGGAAACACCCAGATCTGTGTAGGCAAAACTGGCCTTAACAGGTCCCATGATCATGTTGCGGATGGAATATATAGCCTGGAAGATGCATTTAGTTAATAGTCAATTGAGGAGTTTGATTAGATAGTCAAATCTTATTTCATACTGACAAGTGACAACATGTTAGAATTCTAAATTCTAATAACCAAGATTCAGACGACAAGGAAGCATGGCCACCGTTAGAATTTGTAGCTTGGGCAGGTAATTCCTCCTCATTAGGCGTGTCTAGTAATGAGGAGGAAGCCCAACTTATGACTAGACAACATTATAATGGTGGGGACCACCTAACTCAAGCTAAGATTGCATCACAGTCATTGGATGCATCTCAATGCTTGATTAAGTCCCCACCCTTGGATCAAGTTCCTAATGAGAGGATCCTAGGGCTAGGAATGCATGAGGAAAAAGGGCTAGGATTACAAGTAACCTAGCAAGCCTCACTCTCAAAAATACCTCAAGGAGAGAGAAGCTGGTCGACTAAGGCAAGGAGGTGCTTCCAGAGGAGGAGGTCGAGAGCTAGGAAGATGAGGCAGGGTCAGCAATACACCAAGGAACAAGAAGGCCGAGTAGGTGTTGAGACAGAGACCAAGTCGGGTCTCACTATGCTGGACAAGGAGGCACGTAGGGCCAACAACTATTCAAGTTACCAAAAGGGGTTGAGCTAGGGCCTAAGTCACGCAAAGGGAGCCGAGTTAGGGCCAGCAGCAAGCACACCAAAAGGGGCCGAGCTAGGGCCTAAGTCTGGCAAAGAGAGCTGTGTTAGGGCCAACAACAAGCACACCAAAAGGGAGAGGCCGAGTAGGGTTATAATATTGTAATGATCCCAAGCCAAATTTTTTCTTGGAATCACTAACTACTACTGATCTATTGATGTGTAGGTATTTATTGAGTTATTAAGTGCATACAAGATTCATCAACACATGAAGATCACAATATATTCAAGATGTAGAAGCACA
>ML834431.1:56339-68068 GCA_009831015.1 Picea engelmannii
GCAGCTAGTTGCGCATTTGATTTAAAATATGAGTGTTTAATCTTTGTTCATTGTTTTATTTATGAGTTTATATTGATGTGCATAAACTCTGTGTTTTTTGAGAAATTACATGTTGCTATGTGTATGTTTAATTAGTTGCATTCATGTTTATTGGAATTGTTGTTATATGCCTGACATTTTTATCTTGTTACATAATTTTAATTTAATGGTACATGAGTTTTTAATTGGTTGTTTAGCAGTGGCATGACCTAGCTTGGGAGCTGAATATGTTGCAGATTGGTACCAAAGCTTTCTGGTTCAACATCGGACCTGTATGGGCCAGAGACAACACATAAAAGTTGAAATTGCAAGATTTAAAGCCTAGAATTGGCTGAATTTTGGAATTCGTAGAACAATCATGGTAAAATTGGGCATTTTTGTGAAAAATCGAAGATTTTGTTTTGGGAAATTTCAAACTTTTTTCCTTCGTACAATGACGTCAGGATGACAAGGAGTCCACGTGACAGGGGAGGGCCATGGTGGAAGTTTTCCTGTGGTAGGGGCCACTGTGGCAGTGTTGAGCATAGTCTTATAAATTTTGTAATTGATGTCAAAGGTTAGTGAGTGATCAAATACAAATGTGACTTTAATAAATACAAAAGTGAAAAGTTAAGTGGAAACGGAGTTTACGTAAAAGTGGAGAAAAAATTAAAGTGGATTAAATATAAATATGACTAATAAATAGCAAAAATTGAAAAGTTAGGTGGAAGTGGAATTTACATAAAAGAGGTGTAAACATGAAAGTGGATTAAAGAAAAAGGTAAAAGTGAAAGTGGAGTTTACGTAAAAGTGAAGTAAACATGAAAATGGATTAAAAAGGGTAAAAGTGAAAGTGCACATGGATTTACAAACCATGGTGGTATTTTACCCATGGTATGGTAAAAAGTGAATTAAAAATAAGGAAAGGGGGCAAGTTAATTATTATCTAATAAAAGTCGCTACTTTTCAAAAGAACATGACTTTTCAAGTAAAGATTATGGAAAAGTATAAATAAAGAAGAGGGTTATGAGAAAGAATGTGTATGTGGGTGAAAATGTAATATTCTTATGCATATTATTTGAGGTGTGACGATTGAACATCATCAAGGAGCAACGATTAAATATTGGCGAAGATTAGATCTGGCGTTCTAGAAAATAGATCTGGAAAAAGAAAAAGTAGTGAGTACAGATCTGAAGCAGAGGAAAAAGAAGAAGCAGAAGTAAGAGCGAAGAGTGAAGGAGATTTGGTGAAGGAAGAGCGAAAGTAGAAGTAGCAAGCATAGAACAGATCATAGGAAAGAAGAAGTAAAGAGCGGAAAGAAGGTTTTGTGAAGACACAAACAATAGAGGGGATCGGTGTCTCATGTAGGTCGGTGCCTACAAACATCAGAGGGGATCGATGTCTCCTGTAGGTCAGTGCCTACAAAAATCAGAGGGGATCGACATCTCCTGTAGGTCGGTGCCTACGAACAACAGTGGCGATTGGTGTCTCTAGTAGGTTGGTGCCTACAAACATTTGTAATCGTAGGTTGGTGCTTAAAAATTAATAAAAATAAGTTTTTGTGGTTTTCTCCCGAAAGGGTTTCCATGTTAAATATTGTGTCTTCTGGTTGTTATACTGATGTGATTGCTTCATTATGTTTTATGAATGTTAAAAAGAAAAAGATAGTCTTATACTGATTCACCCCTCCTCTCAGTATTAGTGTGTGCTCAACAGGCGGGTCGTGGTGGCGGAGAGGGGGAGATCTGGAAATCCAGGATTTCTTTTGAGTGCCTTTTATTGTAAAACCCGGATGCTGGATGTGGAGCCTTGACCTGTGGAATTGTGACCATCCGGAAATCCGGAAATCCGAAAATGGGTTTTTAATAAAAAGCTAGATGCTGGATGCCACGTCAGCATGCCAAGTCAGAGTGTCACGTCAGCAGAATGTACTATCAGTAGGGCCACGGTAGCAGGTTCGTGGTGGCGGAACTGTTACCATTCAGAAATCTGGAAATCCATAAAACTCTATAAATGGGCTTTTATTAAAAACATGGATGTCGAATGGTGGAACCGGGAGGTGTAATCGTGACCATCCAAGCAACTGAAAATCTAGAGAACTCAAAAAATGAGCTTTTATTAAAAATATGGATGTCGGATGGTGGAACTTGGAGGCGAAACTGTGACCATCTGAGAATCCGAAAATCTAGAAAACTCTATAAATGGGCTTTTATTAAAAAGTTGGATCTGGATGGTGGAACTAGGAAGTGGAACCCTCCATTCAGGAATCTGGAAATCCAGGAAATCCTTAAATGGGAATTTATTGAAAAGTCAGATCTGGATGGCGGAACCGGGAAACAAAACTGTGACCATCTAGACATTTGGACATCTGGAATATCGAAAAAGGGCTCTTTATTTAAAAAGACGGATTCGAATATCCGAGGCAGGGTCAGCGTAGAATAAAGGGGTGATATGGCATCCCCTTTGGGTTCCATATGGACCTGTGTACCACATCAACGTTGCCACGTCTGCAGTAATTCAATCAATTTCTACGAATATTTCAGGATTTCGAAGGTCATAATCTTGTAGAACATTTTGAGGGCCTTGTTGCTGCCTTTATACACACTTGGGCTATTGTGGAATAAATCTTCAATCCACTCAATGTGTCCTTGGGGGAAAGTCTTGAGTCCAGGTGCTGTCACTTGATCCTCGACTCCTTCGTCTAGGCCAACTCCTAGCTAAGCTAAGGGGGGTAGTCCCTAACAAAAATACTATGGCTTTTAAGCTACTCTAAGCTAAGAAACCACTCTAGGAGTTTATTGCAGAATAAAACATTTATAGTGAAGCATTCGATACATTCATTCGATAGACAAGATAATCATTTATAATAGAACAGATGTCCAACCATAGAAGATACATGCACAATAAAGTAAAGGATACAATATCTGCAAGTGTTATAACGGTTATTAGACAATCATCATATTGTGAATGAAATACTGCTCATGAAATAAAAAAGTTGTAAATATGAAATCAGTGCCTTAAAGGTATCGTTGGTAGTTGTTGAACGCGTGTTTTATTAAGGTTTATTGAAGGTAGATTAATGAAGTGTGTGGCCTCTTTAGAGGCTATCCATTTGTTTGGAAATGTGCTGAGAAATTACGGAAACCCCAAGTTTTCACCAGTAAGTTCAATGAAGGTTGTTGGATGTCAAACACGAGGAGAACCTAGATCTCAAAGTTTTTGTCTGACTTCACACACTCCCTTCATGTGGTTTCCCTCGCATCAAGATAGCTACTATCAAGGTTTCCCTAATTAAACTACTCCACACTAACAATCCTGGTTCTGATAAATCCCAGGATCGAGCTAGGATCGCAAGGGTTCATAGCATACACCGGGAACTGCGGGGAAGATTTATTTTAAAACTAAAAGGAAAACTAAAAGGAAAATGCGGAAAACTTGAAATGTTTTCTAATTACTAAAAGTGAAAATGAAAACTAAACTAGCATAAGAGTTACTTTGCTTAAGTGAAGAAAATAGTGATTTCTTGAATGGTTAATTTCTTTAAGTGTGTGTTTTGAAAGCAAATAAAGCAAGGAACTTGAAAGGAAAATGAAGCACACAACCACCACCGATCACTCTAAGCAAGTACAAAAGTGAACATCTTTAAGCTTTGAAAAAACTTGCAAAGTTTATTGAAATAAAGAAGGTGTTTTGAGAAGTTTTTATGTGTTTTTCTTTTTGTTTTTCAGAGAGATTGAAGGCTCCTTGTTCCTTGAATGCTCCCAAACTTGCACAAATTGGACAAGCTTCTCCTTGGCTGTCCAAGAACCACAGAAAATTGAACTTGTGAATGAGGAATTGGTTGCTTGAGTTTGGAGCTCCTTGGGCGGTGGGGTCTCTTTGATGGAGGAAAGATGGAGAGATGCCTTTCAAAACTTTCCTTGGAAGAGTAAGGATGCAAGACTAGATCTTTTACTTCTCCAAGGTTGAGGTTCTTATGTCCTTAACAAAACTTGCAAACGCTTTGTTAGATTTTGGTGCTCATCTACACAAGAAACTCAAACAATCATGTTAGTTTAATCGTAAAACATAACATGCATTATAAACTTCATCTATAAAACAACAAGAGGATTATAAATGCAACAGACAATAATAATCCAATCTGAATTAGATAATAGTACCTCTACTTTCAGCCAATACTAACAAAATTTATGAGCAAAAATTGAAACACAATCACCTCAATCCATTAGCATAGCATCATTCCACATGTAAATCCAACACCAAGAGTAGAACTCCAAAGTCTTTATGCTTTTATTCCAATATCAAAAGATTCACAATAGTGATTACAAGCTAAGTCCAACACCCATTCACCATCCAAGGGGGGGTTGACTTCATTATATAGCTTTTTGGGTGAAGATTACCAAGTGAGGGCGCATGCCAAGAGAGGAGATGCGCACTAGTACGTTGGTGAATGAGTGGAGTGAGTGGTAGGTGGAGTGGAGTGATGTGAGGGTGAGTTGGAGTGAAGTGAGGGTGAGGGTGAGTGGAAGTGGAGTGGTAGGTGAGGGTGAGGACGAGTTGTGCATAGGGATTAACACCCCTGTTTGCTAGTGCGCCAACTAACTAAGGAAGTGTGCCTAGATCTCTTGTGATCTCCACCCAAGTGCCAAGTCACCCAACTAAGGCGCCTAGACTAGGAGAGGAGTTTCCAACTCACTCTCGAACTCCAGACATGAGGAAGCATGTCCCCAACATGTTTGCTAAAATTTAACACTTTAATTAATTTGTCCTTTTTTCCTTTTTGAGAGAAAAATTAAATTTTGAGTTATTAAAATCACTTTTTTGCCTCAACAAAGGGGGGATAAGGGTTCAGGGGGTGCTCTAGCTTAGAAAATGAGCACAAACATGGCATCTGAAAACAACTGATGCCACTTTTATGACTTTATTGACTTTTACATTAACAATCGTTTGTTTTACGGGAAATTTTTTATTGACTAAAACTTAAAAGAAAAACCTAGGGGGGACTTAGTGCAATTTCCATATGACTCAATAGACATGACTTAGCATGAATTCATATACATTTAGACACTAGACATTGGTTATACCATGCCAAGGCCTAACCACCAGCATATACTCCAGCTTTGGAGGAGATTTGAGTGAAAAAACTTAGAAATTATTAATCACTTGATAGGCAAGAAATAATTAGCAAGTGAAAAAAAACACTCTAGTGTACGTGCTCGTGCTCAGGTCGTAGGTGGCCAATAGTCGTTTACAACTTTCATGCTCAAGTCATTAATTACAATGCCCCAGAGGGATGGAAATGCAAAAAAAGGGTGGTCTCATAGACCTGATGAATTTCTGAACACTGAATTCTGAGCATTTGACTGCTTAGTCTTTGGCGGCTCATCTGCAAATCCAACTAGTACAACTCGGGGGATAACATTGGCTCCATATGGGGACTTGTGCTTGATCTTTTATTAAAGGAGACCATACGAGAATCCAGAATCAAAGAACTTGCATCATCGACGCCTCATCAGTAACATATCCATATAAATCCAATAATAAACATGAGTTGCAAGAATAATATACATGTATATATGATACAGAAAAGCAGTAAATAAACTATGTACATGTAATGAAAAAATGTAAAGTACAAAGGAGAAGGGTTAGAGAAAATATGATACAAAGGATGCCCCATGGGCATCAGATGACTTCGCTGAAGAATAACTTGAGAAGCTGACCATTTATTGGGAGCATCAACTTCTCACCATTCAACCTGCTGAGGAAGAAAGAGTTCTCGCCGGCTATGTTCTGAATGGTATATGGACCTGTACATAAACTGTCAAACTTGCTGTGGTTTCCCGACTTCTCTCTTCTTTTGTCCCAAAGAAGGACTGTATCACCTTCCTGGAAATCCCTCTGCCGTGAAGACTTATCAAAAGTCTTTTTTACCTTTTCCTGATTCCTTATGCTCTGATCTAAAGCTTTCCTTCTGCTTTCATCAAGCTCAACCAACTGATCAATTTTGCTCTGCTGAAAATCCTCATCCAAACCATACTTTTGCACAAATTGATACATTGGAAGCTTTAAATGAATTGGAAAAGTGACATCAAGCCCATAAACAAGCTCAAAGGGACTCTTTCTTGTATAACTCTTCTTAGTGATCCTTTCTGCCCATAAAGCAAACTTAATCTTGTTATCCCATGATCTCTTATTATCCCCAACTGTTTTCTTAAGGATAGTCATTAAGTTCTTGTTGCTGGATTCAACAAGACCATTGCCTTGGGGATAGTAGTTTGAAGAGTGGGACAACATTTGCCATACTTGAAACAAAATGAGGATAATTCTGTTGAACTGAAGGCTTTGGCATTATCAATAGTTATCTTGGCAGGCACACCGAACCTAGTGATAATCTTATCTTCAAGAAAATCCATAACCACTTTGTCGGTTGCTGACTTGGTGGGTATTGCTTCTACCCACTTAGTAAAATAATTAGTCACTGTGATTATCCAAGTATAACCATTACTCAAATTATCCTTAAATTGACCGATGAAATCAAGGGTTGGTTGAAGAGGCAAGGTTGCTAGCTTCTGCTTCCCTATGAACAAATGACATTGTTGACAACCCCTAATCATTTTATGCACATTTGAAAAAATGGTCGGCCAATAATAATATACTCTGAGAATTTTGTGGGCAGTAGTTTTAGCTGCGAAATGCCCACCACAAAATCCTGAATGAAAGTCAACCATAAGTCTCTTGGACTCAAGCTTATCAACACACCTAAGTATCACCCCATTGGGGTTCCTCCACCCCAATCCATCCCGAATGATACAATACGTAGTTGCTTTCAACCTCAATGCCCTTCTTTTATGACCAATCAAATGACTTGGGCATGTGAGGTTAGAAAGAGAGAAAATGATATCAACATACCATTGGTGTTGCTCTAACTTCTGAAGTTATGATGACAAGGCTGGCCTAGATTGACTGTTTTGACACACTAGGTCTAAAGCTTGTTCATTTCCTTCTATTAGCATCTGAGCCAATCCTTGACCTTTGACTAACTTTGTGGGTTTTATCTCTAAGTCATATTCTTGTATCTTGGAGACCCACTTTCCTCTGATTCCCAAGCAATCCTGTTGTCCTAGGATATCTTTTACTGTTGAGTGAGGTACATACCCCACAACTTTTGAATATCCTATATAAACCCA
Source organism: Picea engelmannii (assembly GCA_009831015.1). Lineage (NCBI taxonomy): Eukaryota > Viridiplantae > Streptophyta > Pinopsida > Pinales > Pinaceae > Picea > Picea engelmannii. The sequence continues at coordinate 63,545 of ML834431.1, forward strand.
GAAATGCTTAAGGGACTTGACCAAGGCATATGCTTGCTTTTCCATACTTGTGTAATTAAGCTCAGAGTTTTGCGATCCCTTGCTCATGAAAGCAATGAGTTGCTCCTGAACCTCTTGATTCTTCTGGAGCAAGACCCCTGCTATAGTATCCTTTGAAGCGAAGGAAAAGATCTGAAAATCTTTGGAGTAATCCAGACTAATTAACACAGGAGACCTGCCAATCGTTGGATTTTCAATGAGCTATGGCTCATGTATCCTCTTTCAATTTTCTGTTTAGCTATTACTTGAACCATAACTACTGCAGCAAACCAAGATCACAAGAAGAATAACTATGCACAAGTACACAAGAAGTATCCTGGGAAACCCTTTTCAACAAGGGAAGAAAACCCAATCAATCCTTTGCTATATTCCTCAAGAGAAAGACCTCCCACACCATCACCAAACCTAGCACACAAGAGGGTGCTGTAATTCTCATAATTTCAGACCACAACTTCTGAAATCATGAGATGACACAATGATAAGTGTGTTTCCTCAATGGGGATTCACCTTTATTTATATAAGACTTGTCACATCAAATTATGTGTTTATTGGCACAATAGGGCCGACCTCAATAAATCAAAATATAATTAATAATTACCATATTAATTATCTTTTACATTAATTATCTTTTATATTAATTTTCTATTAATTGTCTTTTACATTAAGGTGGGGTCGACCTGTACCCTTTACATAACAATTAGGGTTACATGTAAGTCTGACTCTTGAACAATATAGCAAGGGATCTCATACACCCACTAGTGCTCAGCCACTAGGGGCACATCCATAGGGATGTCCATAACTCTATCTCACTGCGTCTCACAGGAGAACCACACTCACTAGTGCTCAGCCACTAGGATCACGTTCACCTGTGCTCGTCCACAGGCACGTCCACTCAACAGATCTTCTTTCTCACTGCATTACATAGGAGAGTCATCTGGAGTTCATCATCTCAACTCTTTGCTCAAAGGAGGCTAATACATCGTCTTTATCTCTGTCTCATAACGATGCCCCAACTCATGGGAATTCACACGTTCACCTTGTGCTTAGCCACAGGCACGTCCAACTCAGCAGATCTCCTTTCTCACTGCATTACACAGGAGAATCATCAGGAGTTCTTCTCAACTCTCTGTAAGGAGGAGGTCATTTCTACGTTCCATCTCTGTCTCAGATAGGAACCACACACCCATCTCATGGGCTCTCTCTCTCAGGTCGACTCAATCAGTCTGTGTCCTGGAGAATGTCTCACGCAACTGTAATCATCAACACCAATTGAGTCCTTAATATTTTTAAAGGCTTTCCTTCCTTCATCTGTCCACTCAAAGTTTACATATTTTTTCAACAATTTGAGTAGAGGCTTCATTGTCTCGGCTAAGTTTGGGATGAATCGCATGACAAAGTTGATCTGACCAAGAAAAGACTGGAGATCTTTCTTGGTGGGGGGTAAAGGGATTTTCTTTATGGCTTCCACCCTTTCTGGATCAATCTTTACCCCATCCTTTGCAATGATGTGACCTAACAACTTGCTTTCATCCACACCCAAAATTGACTTAGCCAGATTTAAGGAGATGCCATACTTCCGATATCTTTCAAACACATGTCTAAGATGACCTATATGATTTGATCTTTCCTTTGAGAAAACTGTTAAGTCATCTTGATAGATCTCAACGATCTTGCCCATTAATTCATTGAAGGCAAAATCCACGGCCCTCTTGAAAGTAGCACCCGCATTTAATAGGCCAAAAGGCATTCTTAAGTACTCAAAGGTGCCCCAAGGTGTGGTGAAGGCTGTTTTATTTTGATCCTCCTTCCTCACCAACACTTGATTATAACTAGAGAAGCCATCCAACATGGACATTATTTTGGATCCAGTTACCCTTTGCAGTAGGGTCTCCATGTTGGGTAGGGGGTAATTATCTTTAATGCACACTAGATTTAGATTTCTAAAATCAATGCATAGTCTTATTCCCCTATTTTTCTTTCTAACCACCACTAAGTTAGAACACCATGAATAATGCCTTGTTGGAGCAATGATTCCAGCATCCAACATCTTTTTAAGTTCAGCTTGAACCAATGGTGCTAACTTAGGACTTATTCGCCTAAGTTTTTGGCGGAAAGGTTTTGTGTCTTCTTTGAGGGGGATAGTATGTTGAAACACATCCTCTTTATAGGCTTTGAGCTCATCATATGTGAATGCAAATACATCCCTATACTCTTGGACTAGACTTATTAATTCATTTCTTTCCTTTTCAAAAGTTCCTTTTCCAATTTTTATGAAACTTGAGACTTCCTCTGTCCCAATGTTTATTTCAATATAACAACCATGCTTTACTACTTCTTTTTTCTTTTTATGCATATCATGCATGTTAAAGATTCTTTCTAAAGAAATTATTCCTCTAGGAATTGGATTTTTTATGGGATTTTCTTCCTCCATATAATCCTTCCCCTCTTCTTTGTAGCTGTTATTGAAGCCAGAGAATTCCTGAACATTATGGATGAACCTTAAGATTTGTTCATCATCCCTGAAAACTTGCCAGTGATCAACATTGTCTGGAACTGAAGGCTTAAAGATTATTTCCAACTTTCCTTTTCATTTTATTAGATCTTCTGAGGGCTAGAGGGTTGAAGCTGCTATTATCAAACTGTTTTGATCCCTAGGGATTGCAATGAGATCTATAGCATCAAAGAGTTCTATAGTATCCCAAATGGCATTTTTGTATCTTTTTAACCTCACTTTTGCATGCATACTTATTTTTGACTTGAAGAATCACTAAGTTTGAATCACCTTTGACATTTAAGATTTTAATACCCATATACTTAGCGATTTCCAAACCAAGCAAAAGTGCCTCATACTCAACGACATTATTTGTTGCATCAAACTCAAGTCTAAATGGAAAATTATAAGACTTTCCAGTTGGAGACTTTAGGACAATCCTTGTCCCTTTTCCTGATCTTGAGTGGGCTCCATCAAAGTTCATCTTCCAAGCTTTATTGCTTATCTTTTCATCTTTAAATTTTTCTTTAGCTGGTGATAAGAAGTTTGAACATATTGAGAAATTACCCATGTCAGACATTTGGCAGATGAATTCATTCATTGGCTCTTTGGGATCTTCAATGTGGTACTTTCTTTCTGTTTCTCTGTAGAGCCTAAAATTCTCAGTTGAAGGAGGAGGTTAAGGGATAGTTGCAAGTCAAATCCATATTTAGGCAACCTCCCATGAGGGCTCCCCACTTTCTAGAAAGAAGCATACCCCAAGCATTTGGAACATCATTTACAAGCACATCCATTTTGAAGGCAAACTCTGGGCGGAAAGCTAGCTTGACTGGCAAATCTATGATAATCCCATGGGTTTCAATTTCCCTGGAATCCATGGCACACACATTTTGATAGGGTCTTGTAACTTTAAGACCTAATCTTTGCATGATCCCCTTAGTAATAATATTGGATGAAGCACCAGAATCACCCATGCAATTATGCAACCATTAATCATTTATTTCTAAGGATACAAAGAAGGGAGGATTTTCTTCTTTGGTTCTATCTCTGCTAGTCAAAACAACTGGAGGATCTTCAGGATGTTCCTTCTCTTTTCCTTGATATTTTTACAACAACTTTATCATTTGGAACATTTATTGCTTTGAGGAGTTTTTCCTTTTGTGAAGGAATTTTCAAAAGATCTGACACTGGTACCAAAACTTCTGCATTTGAAATCCAGTTACCTAAATCAACAGTTAGATCTGTAATTGGAGGAGGATCAATTACCTTGGGAAAGTTTGCTTGAGACTTGTTTGTACCATCCTTCCCTTTCCTTTGGTAGACTATTCCTTTATGTCTGGCCATTTCCAAAATCTGCTCATTTGTGGGCTTGTGTCCATACAACTTTTTAACATTGTCATACTCTTCAACCACCTCATTGGCTTGCTCACTTCTTTCTTTCATTTGGATCCAATAATCCATTGATAAGGGGCGAGTGTTAGTTTTAGGGTAAATTTGAAAACAACAGTCTCTTTTTAAATTCAATGCAAGAACAACTTAGATCTGTAGCTTAAACTAAGATCAGAGCATATAAAAGATAGATCTATATGAGATATTAACAGCTTGAAGAAAGCAACTCAGAACACATATGGAAATTAACTCAGATCTAAGACAGTAATGAATAGCTATCAGAATACAACCGATTTATATAACTCAGATCTAAATACTCAGATCTATATGACTCAGAAGTAAAACTCAGATCTATAAAACAGTTTACAATAAGCACAACTTATAGATCCATACAAAGCTTACTCCATAAAATATTTCTATAATCAGATCAGATCTAAATCAAAGGAGAAACAAGTAGGAAATGTACCTGGTACAACAACCTACCTCAGAAGAAAAACACTGTAACCACAATAGATATAGGTCCTGAATGTTATGCTCAGACAAAGGTTCAGTTCATGGACCAAGTGGATCTCTCATGCCAAAGAATGAAGGAACTTTCAAGCCAC
>ML834432.1:31225-49529 GCA_009831015.1 Picea engelmannii
GGTGTGCCCTCGATTCCGGACCCCCCCCCCCCTCCGCTTAAAGGTAGAAAGGCGGGGGAGGTCCGAAATCCGATACGCGCCGTTGATTCGGGCGCGCGAAATCCCGCCGTCCAAAATTGATTTTCATTTAACACAGACGCATTTGTGCCCCAAACTTAGGACAAGTGGGTTTTTAACCCATTCTTTTGCATTCTAACCCCCCTAACCATAAATATCGTTAACAAAAGTGATGGAACCGAGGTATTTAGATAAGCATTAAGGCTAGATATAGGTTTGGGATATTTGCCATTTTTTTACTCATGGAGGACATGACTATTTTGGATGATCAGTTGAGTGAAGGATTTAGGTTATGGGAGCTTGACGCAACTGGTGAAAAAGTTTTAAAATCTGAGTGGAAAGATAGCACAAGGACAAGATGCTTTGGAAAAACTAATGCAAATTATCATGTGATAACAGATTGGAATGGGCTTATCATACTCAACTTGTATATCTATCAGAGTTGGTTTCATCCAAAGAACCTATGTACAACATCCTACTGCTGCAATATACTCTGCTTCGGTTGTAGATAAAGATACTGATGGTTGTTTCTTTCTTAGCCAAGATACTAAACACTTACCCAAGTAGAATGTTGCTCCACTGGTCCTTCATCGATCATCAATGCAACCTGCCCAATCTGCATCTATGTAGGTAATAAGTGATATATCCTTTCCTTTTGGATACCATAATCCAAACTATTTTGTTCCTTTGAGATATCTAAAATCCTCTTCACTGCTAATACATGTGATTCCTTTGGTGCTTCTTGAAATTGTTCCACCTGTCCAACTGCCTACTTTACATCTGGTCTAGATGTTGTCACATATAGTAAACTACCAATCATTGACATGTATTTCCTCTGGTCTGTAGACTTTGAATCATCATCTTTACTCAAATTTCAATTGGTTTGCATAGGAGTGGTAACTGGTTTGCAATATTCCATTCCGAACCTCTTTAGCATTTCTCTTATATACTTAGTTTGAGAAATAAAAATTCCTTGGTTGCTTTGACGTATCTGAAGACCCAGAAAGAAGGATAGTTCTCCAAGTAATGACATTTCAAATTCATTCTGCATATCCTTTGAAAATTCCTGGCTTAACCTGTCATCAATACTTCCAAAAATAATATCATCAATATAAACTTCAATTAATAAATACCATCTTGAGTTACCTTGATGTAGAGTTTGTTGTGTGAACTTCCTTTTATAAACCCTTCCTGTTGTAGATGTTTATCCAATCTAGATTACCATGCCCTAGGAACCAGTTGTTCAATGTAGACTTCTTCTTCAAGTTCCCCATTCAGAAAAGATGATTTCATGTCCATATATGTCCATATTGTTCAAGACTCTGCTACACAATTGTCCATAATTTTGACTCATATGTCACTGGACTATCATGAAGTACTACTACAACTAATTAATCTATCATATTGTACTTCTTCTAACTGAATGCAATGAATCTATCTACTCAAATTCTGCAAGTTGCTCGAAGATGGTTCTTTGGTCTGTCTCAGCTACCACTTAGACTCCCCTTTTATATTATTCATATTATCTGGGAGTCTCTAAGCCGGATGGCTTAGAACAATTCATGCTCTGATGTGTATTCATCATCATATTCATTGGTAGATTCATCATCTCTCTGATCTCTAACTTCTTTCTTTATTTCTGTGGATTCATCTTTCACTACAATTCCTGAAAGTACAATCTCTTGAACATGTTCCTTATTTACCTGTCCTTCTTTTCTTTCAGTTATTTTCCAAACCTTTTTGTATCTGACGTCTTTCTCTATAGAATTTTATTCATCTCATTTTATTTCCAATCTTGCGATCTCTGGGACCTAGTCTTTGTTCACTTGTTCTTTGTGTTTTCTTATCCATACTTTCTTATATCTGATATCAATGTTCTCTTTCATGGAATTATCGATCATGCTTCTACAATAACTAGCTATATGTCCATAGTTATGACATTTGTAACATTCAATGTGAATAGATAGATTAAATAGTTCAGAGATAGATTATTTGTTATTTGCTTATTCAAAGATAGATTAAATAGTTCATAGTCCTAGATTTCTTGAAGCTCATTAGTTAAAGGTTGCTTTGTATATTTAACATAGAATATGTTGTTTAAATAGATTTTAAAAGTCATTTTTTTAAGTAGAATTGTAAATTGAAAAGAGTGTTGATCCCTAGGGTAAACCATCTCCTTAGATAGTTAATATTTCCATTAGATTTTCTTTCTACCTTGGCTCATACTGTGCCACAACTCTAAGTTTACATATAGTTTACCCGTCATTTTTGGCGTCGTTGTTGGGGAGTTGTCTTAAGGTAGAAAATAGTTAGGAAGTAGATTATTTCTGAAAATTAGTACTAGTTTGGTGGTGAGGGAACTTTAAGACAAGAGGTGAAAACCTGCACATCTGTTATAGTAGGTTTCCCCAAACCCAATGGTAGTTTTTCTTTTTGTACTGCTTTCATGAACAAACCTAGGGACCCAAAGGGTAGATATATCAAAACCAAACCAAAACTTATGATAAACGTTCCTTCTAACCTTTTTGGAGGAAGGAACACTCCACCCATAAACTCCGCGGAACGATACCGGAAAGTAGGGGATAGCTCAACCCAAAGAGCTAAAAAAGTCTCAGAAGAGACCAAAACTGGAGGAACTATAGAGTAGAAAATTGAGACATCAGCAATAGTGGGATAGGAGGCAAGACTACTCGAACCTTCATCAGAACCAGTCAACACAACCTTTTCCTTTTCATCACCATTAGGGGACTCTAACTTTGTAGATATCATTGACCCTGAATAGGTGAATGCTCTCATTGGTAGTTCATCCAATATAGTTGTATCCCAAGTTGAAACAACAAATTTGGAACCAGTAGTTTCAACAGGCTTGAGTAAAGTCCCAGACATCCAAATAGTAGATAAATCTTTCTATCAAAGGAATACCCTTCATGGAAAAAAGCCTTGGGACACTTTGTTATCTTCAAGGATAAAACCATTCAAGTATTCTCTATTTGGGAATCAAATCAGTGTGGATGATCAGGAGGATCACAACAATGTGAGACACAATGAGGGAGAAGAAGTTGGAAACCAAACAGAAACCACCTTTGGGTTTCCAATTTTGGATACCACACAAAATGTCAACATGAAAAACATTCCACTCTCTGCACTGCCCACCTTTTATGGTAAGAGAAGTGAGGACCCATATACCTTCATATTTGAGTTTTACATCATGTGTCAAAGCTATAACTACTTGTAATATGCCCATAAATTAAAAAAAATTCCTGCCACTCTCAAGGATTCTGCACTAAGATGGTTCATGGGGTTAGGAGAGTCTAGTATTAGGTCTCGGGAAGATATGAAAGATATATTTCTTAAGAAATACCAAGACTATTGCAAATCCAAGGATTCTCGTTGTTAACACTCTGTAAATTTGTTCGGATGATAAAACAAATGACAGAGGTAACCTACAAACCACTTTAGAGCTGGGTACTAGCTTTCTCAGCTCAGAGAGGGCTCTCTCTTGTCACTTGGTCTTTAATAGATGAGTTTTCTTTAACAAATCACTGGCTAGGTTTTGTTTCTTTGAAGATTTTTTTATAGTTTTGTTGGCAAGGAATGGGAGGGACACTTAGGGCTATGGATTCAAACTTCTGAGAACAAATGGAAGCACTGACTGGTCGGTATAATTCTCTAGAGGATAAAGGATAAATGAGGTGATAAATCTGAGTTATAAATTGTAATTTGCAGAGTGTGAGAAGAAAGGAAAAAAATATAACTGTATCAGAGAATTAAATAAATGAATTTTGACTCAGTTAGGAATAACTTAACATAGTTTAAATTGCTTCGGCCGAGAGCATCACAAGATGAATTATGGGCCTTTAACTATCCAATTTAAACAAAAGACAGTGAAAATGGAATTTAAGCACACAGGAAATACATACGAAGAAAGAAGACGAAACTCAAACCACCATCATTAGAATATTTTCATGGAAATTTCAGGACATCTGCATGTGAATTATATTCAACTTCAGAAAAATACATTCAAGTTCCAAATAGATAAGATCGTGCCCTTGCACTTCTGCCAACTCTTAATACATTTGGAACTCCTAATGTTTATACAAGATGAGTTCCTTCGGTTTGAAACCAAATACAATGATTACAAAGAAACATTTTGGTTTTGAAACCGATTACAATGATTATAATGGAACATTTCAGTTTTGAAACCAATTACAATGATCAACAAGAAAATGTTTCTTGATCTGGATTCTAGCTCCTCTGGCGTTTCAATCCCTCTCTTTGCCCTCTAACTCTGTCTCGACCCTACGTGTGATTTGTTGTCTTTCATTGACATACCAGGCCCTGGAAAAATGCATTTGGTCTTACCTAGTCGGATTATATCCTTCGATTGCAAGTCAGGAAATGCTATGTCTCAGATATAATTCTCTGCCTGGAAACGAGAAGAAATGGCGAGCCAAGTTAGTGTACTATTGAGTTTTCCATTTTTCGGGGGCACGAGAAAGTGGTTTGATGAAACCCACTTTTTGTCCCAAAATGCACCTGGCGATGCCACGTAACCCTAAGAGAAAACCATGGTTTAAATTTCGGGACCGCTCTCCAAAATTAAACCCCGTGCAAATTCTCCCCCCGAAATAATTCTCGGCCGTTGATATTGAGAAATCATGATCCGCGATGCATCGAGCCCGGTCAACTTAGCGTTCCTACCAGATTTATCCCTTCCTTGTCATATTTAGCCCCTTTCCTAGTTTATCAGGCTTCCAAACCGGTTTAGCGTTCCACTAGATTCTGAAATCTTGATTTCACATGATAAAAATTTAATGGTGACTAACACTCGTAATGATATTTTTAAAATTCAACAATTAGAGGATGAGAGTCTTGAATATTACATGGAACGGTTTGCTTATACCTCACATAAATCAAAATATCATGACCTTCCAGATGATGCAGTCATGACTCTTTTCCTAAAGAAATTTTGGAAGAATATCTAGAGACACTTAACCTGATGGCATCATGTGACATTTCCCATAAAACATTCACTAAAATCTACGAAATGTGTAGAAATTACTCGATGAGTAGGGACAAAACTGGGAAGAGTGTTCGGGATCCTTATAGTAGAAACCTAAAAGCAGTTAGTTCTGGTGGTATTACAAGGGTAGATATAGGAAACCTATTGAAGAACTTCAAAACCGATATTGTAAGTACAATAGGTTCCCAGTTGGACACCTTAAATATTAAGAAGAAACAGGAGGAAGAGAATGCAGCAATGTGCATATTTTGTCCAAGGTGCACGAGGAAGCATTCCTTAAGAGAATGCCCATTAGACAACATTTCAGTCTGTGGATTTTGTACTGAAGATCACCCAACTAAAAAATGTCCATGACTTCTTGGTTTATTAGCCATTTACAGAAGTGGGTATGTTGGGGAATATTCTTATGTACCTAGGAGGCCATGGCAACCTAGAAGTCAGCCTACCTACCAGGATCTACCACCTCAAGTTCCACCTTATTATAAAAAACCACAACGGTGGAACTCACCAAATTGGAAAAATGGGTATCCACAGTATGCTTCACACCACCCTTGTCTGAAAGGATGGAGAGGAGGGAATACCCAAGGAAACACTTAGGTTTCACCTATTCCTATGCCCACTCATCCTTACCCACAGTTTTCACCGAACATGCAACAACTTTCACCAGGTTTTGTTCCCCCACCTTTACCTCCTATTCCACAGCAACCCCAACAATTTCAAAATACAAGCTCTCCAAGACCAACATTATTACCAGCACAACCGGTACCTAACCCAAATAAAAAACCAACTCAACCTCTTCACAATGTTGAGCAACAAACCTTCCCGACATATGTTATTTTTCCCATTCCACTACATGAGATTCAACTAAGGTTAGGAAAAGTTCTGGATAGATAGAGGTCTTCAATAGTCATCTGGGAAGAAGAAGAATATGAAACTCCCAAAAAAACCACGGATGACACTAAGTGGGAAGATGTTATCATTCCTAAAGACCAGGAACATAAGATTGCCCAAAGTGAATCTTCACATATTACAAAATCCCCTCCTTATCCAAAGAGATTAGCAATTGAGAAACCAACGATTCAACCAGAATTTGACATTTTAAATGAATTAAAGAATATTTGTGTCAAAATTCCCATGTTACAAGCCATAAAGGAAATTCCAATTTACAGTAAGGTGGTCAAATAATTGTGTATCAAGAAACAAGGAAGGAAACAAAAAGATCCTCCAACAGTACATTTGATAGGAGAATTGTTTGAATACATATCAGAGCAGCCTAGGGTCACAAAGTATGCAAAACCAGGGAACCCCGTAGTAACAATAACCATTCATAAGGTTCCCATTGGAAATAATCTCATATACCTGGGGGTAGCCATTAATGTTATGACTATTACTACCTTAGAGGAATTACAGTTGAAACCCCTCCTTAGACCTACCCCAAATATTTTGGAATTAGCAGATAAGACAAAAGTTACACCTGAAGAAATATTGGATGATATCATAGTCACATTAACATCATGGGAATATCCAGTAGACTTTCTTTTCATTCATTCAAAGGATCCTGCTAAAGGCATCATGTTATCTTGGGAAGACCTTGGTTGACCATAGCCAATGCATTTATTGGTTGTAGAGAAGGTGAAATGATTACATCTAATGGACTTTCTATACATAATCTTACCATATACCCACCAACTCAACCTGTTTTAGAGAATCTATGGTGTCTTGAATGTCCATATGAGAATGAGAACTGGGAAGAACCCGTGTTTCCTAGTGATCATTCATGTGCACTTCAGGAGAAAACAATGGAAAATGTGCTAAATCAATTTATTTCTGCAATCATGTGTGTTGATTTTTCACAACCTTTTCCCCAATTTGAGTACATGTTTGGTGAAGAATTTCAAGAACAGTTTGACCCATCAACTTTATCTTCAACATATTTTGTTTTTGAGATAGATGAATCTTCCATATCTTATACCATGCCTTATGAGATTAGTCCTGGGAAATTCCTACATATAAATTCTGGACTAGATGCAAATCAACAAGAACAATTAGTAAATGTCCTTAAGGACCAATCAGGAGCATTCACTTGGGAATATACCGATATGAAGGGTATACACCCTGACACATGCATTCATCACATATATACCCAGGAAGATGTAACACCTATTAGGAAACCCCAGAGAAGGATGAATCCAACACTAAAGGATATAGTAAAGGAGGAAATACATAAAATATTGAATGTCAGTTTTATTTATCCAATCTCTGATAGCAAATGGGTATCCTCGCTTGTAGTGGTTCCAAAGAAAGTAACTGAAAAATGGAGAATTTGTGTCGACTTCTGGGAACTTAATAATTCCACTCTCAAATATTATTTTCCTCTCCCCTTCATTGACCAAGTCTTGGATACCTTGTTGGCATAGGGGCAGACCTAGGGTTCAATGCTTCAACAATGCACCAAAAAAAACCCTAACTACTTGCCATTTCGGCAACACCTACGAAGCAGATGAAGTCTCACCTGAGGTAGAGGCAGGGGGGTTACAGGACTCAGGTGTCTATAACCAATCTGGGACATAGATATGTGATTATAACACTTCACAAATAACACTTAGAATATGATATGCATTGCAAACCCTAAGATAGATCGGCGCAGTAAATATTAAACACTTCAACCACACAACACAGAGTTAGATCTAACATTCATTCATCCTTAACACATGTGAAGCACTAAGAATCTATAGATCTATCTAACAAACATAATAGGAAAATCACTTAGAATATAAATAACATGAATAACACAACACAAATCATGCCAAAGACACAATATGTAAGTGGTTCACCCCAGTGTGGGGCTACGTCCACCAACTGCTTCGTCTTCTTTATTAATCTTCAATCACTTACATCCATCTGCTCCTGTGCACTAAGCCACAGAGCCAAGCTTCATAGGGGACAGGAGATCTTCGCACTAAGCACTAGATCCTCCTTCCCAGAATTAGGTCAAAGAACAGAGCCACTACTCTATCGAGCACAAAGCCTTACATACACTTTTTGTTGCACAAAGCACTCATCACTTCTTGCACTTAGCAACTTAGACTTCACTCTCTAAGTTTCTTACATCGCTTTTCCAACTACCTCTACCTTACAATATTACTTATTTATACTTTTACAATAAGGCCTAGTCATGGGTAAACCCATGGGCCGACATCCCATAACCCATTACAATAACCCTAAGGAACCCCTTGTTGGTTCCATAAAGCCCACAAAACAAGTGATATTTGTGATCTCATATCTTCATGGGCACTCCTTCCTCAATCACTGCGTTGAAGTCCAAAAAGTGGTCAAACCTAACCAAGATTTCCTCAAAACTTGGTCGAGGGCCAACAAGCCCCCAATACTCACCTATGACTCATCCCGAGTCACTCGGGTCTGGGCAACGCTGCTTCGAAGGCCTTGAGCTTCACTCGAGCGACCTCAACTTACTACTTCGCTTGAGCCTCATACTCAGCAAGATCTTGGATCATCTTCTCTGTAACAAGCCCTTCCAGGCATTGTTCCACTGTCGCAACCACTTGGTCCAATTGCGAGCCTTGTCCCTCAATTTCTTCAAACACCTTACAGGCTTCATCCTGCACAGGTTGCAGCTTCTACGTGACTTCCATTAATCTACCTTGGATGGCAATGATATGTTGTTGTACCGTGCATTGTTCCTAAGATCTCTTCATTCTTTCTACCATAGTGAGTAGCTTCGTCTGCGCTTGTACTAACAGTGTCTGTTGTTGCACCTCTTGTAATTGCGCTTCCAATTTCCTTAAATCTGGGTCTTTTGTGAGGCGTTCATAAGTCTGTGTGCTTCTGTTTCTCAGCTATTTGCATTCTGAGGCGAGGGCTATGATCCTTCCGACTATGCTCTTAGCATTTTCCTCCCTTTGGTCACACACCTCCTGCAGAGTGCTTGGTACTTCTTGGGTCTCCAACTCCATTATTCTTGCTTGAATCTACTGGATGGCCTTAGTGAGCTTCACCACTTGAACCTCGACTGACTCATGTTCCTCCTGTGCCAATCTTGGCACAGAGAAAAGTGATTTATTCACCACTTCTTTGACCGTAGTCTACTCTGCAAGAAGTTGGTCCTTTTCTCTTTGTATCTTCACTTTGTCTTCCTCGAGCATCGCCCGAAACTCATCTTTCTCATTTTCATAGGCGGTTACACAGTACCGTGCAAATTGTAGTTTCTCTAATATCTCCTCTTTCTCTTGTTTCAAGGCTTCTGTAGCCTTCTCCTTTTCTTCCTGGACTTTCTAAAGTCGAGTCTCTATCACATCTGCAAGTCTTCTTAATTGGGCGGGCTCATCCCCCAATTTTGCAACCTGTGATGAAGAAGGCGCAGTAGGCATTATGCGGACAGATCGAATAGTCTACTGCATTTCCTTTAATTCCTTCTCGACCTTTTCATACAAATCCTCCTGCTTCACTCCAAATCTATGCAGGATATCCTCAGATGCATCCTCCATGGCTCCGCGGACCAACCAGATGTCGTCCTCTGTGAGTGTGGCCTCTAGCTGGGGATTTCTAGCCCGGGTGGGGGGGATTTTGATGGTGTAGCTTCACCTTCACCTTGTTTTTCTCCTTCATCCCCTCCTCCTTCTCCATCTACTTTGTCTCCTCCTCCTGGCAAGCCAAATCCCTCTTCTTTCGAGGCATTGTCCTCCTCATCAGTCTCTATATTTTGAACTTCCTCCTTTTTCTTCTTCTTCTTCACATTGGACTATCCTGTATTCTCGACCCGGGTGATGAGGAGGCTTCCTATGATGTCAGCGTCAGAGATTTCTACATCATCGACTAGTACAAGGAACTCCTCTATCCACTCCTTCATGATCTACTCCATGTCTTCGTCCGTCAGCTTGTAATAGGACTGTAACTCTTCCTTTCTCTCGTCTCTGCATGCAGTGATATAGATAAAGTGTGGGTCTTCATGGAACTTTGTTATCAGTCTATACTGGTGCAAGGTACATGGTGTCATGCGTAGAAATGCTTCAATGACAACCTTCAGTTGTTGATAATACACATGGAACACGACGTTCGACTTCCATTGCTTCAACATGTCATTGGTGTACCACAAAGTTGAGAACCTAGTGGCCAACGACTCCAATGGTTCGATCTCCGAGAAGGTGGCTCTTTCCGGCATTTTCCAAGCGACAAATGAAATCAATACAAGCAGTCAGATAAAGTGGAACTCATATCCATGAACATGATCTTGGCGATAGTATTTCTCGAGATCATTGATGAGGTAACTCGCCCAATTCATTTGCATCCCCTCCACACATTTTCCTGCGAGGTCCACCACAAACCCGATGACCTGTGTGGGGTGATTCTTTCTTACAAACTTGCCAGCTATGAGTTGGCAAGTGAGGCGCACTGCACCATCCTAGATAGAGGCTACCTTGTAGCCTCGCTTTCCCTTCTTGACTTCGTCGTAAGCCTCCTTGATGCGTTGTGCCAGGGAGCGATCTGAGGTCTTCCCTGGGTAAATCTGCTGAGGGTCGGGTCCCTGCATGCTTAATCCTGTGATCAAGTGGATCAGCGTTGGATCCACAATAATCCACCGGTCGAGCCACAGGTATTCGCCATGGTAGAACGATAAGAGGAGTTTAACGCAAGCGTTAACCTCCTGGTGTCGGCCAAAATGGGGAATCTTCATCACGTTGAGTATAGTGGACTGCGCAAGCTCCTTAATCCATGGTTGGGAGACTAGGTGAGGCTTCTTCCCAGTGGTCTTTGTCAAGTATCTATGAGGTGCAAGCACCGCATAGTTCTTTATGTCGCCAATATTGAAATCATTGTTCTTCAGGAGCGGGATCTGTCCCAACTGACTCCTGACTATGCGTATTCCCTTTGGGATGTACGCGATGATCAAAAGATACTCATAGTCGCGTGGGATGTTTTCGTCGTTAACCGTGCTAGCCAAAGGTGGTATATAATCTGGTAAGATCGATGGGATCTTCTTCACATTAGCTAGATCGCTGCGATGCTTACTTCGATGCTCAGTCATGGGGTTAACACGGCCTAAGCGACATCCACTCGAGGGGGAAGCATGCAATTCCCTGGTCGATGATGCCTGGACACCTTCATATAACTTTCTATCGACCATTAGCTTCATGAGGATCTCCTCGAAAGACTTCTCTAATGCACTATGTTCGCCTGACATTCTCAATTTTAAATATATAGGTCGGGTAGGCAAATGGACATGCGGGGTAAACAAACGGATGGCGAGGTCTAGCTTCAGATAACACAAATCAATACATAATCATTTCTTTGTTAGCATTGTTAATCATGGGTAGCAAAAAGTGGTCCCGACGCAACGTCCGTCGGGTTAAATAAGCGAGCGTCGTAACGAATTCCTCCAACAGGTAGGAATGCTTCCATAAATGTGAATCTGTTCGTTATGGAATGGTCCCAACTTCCCAAACGCGGTCCATTCACCCATAAATTTGTTTCCTAGATGTTCTGAAGCATCGGTCTAACGGTCGGGGTGCCTCCAACGGTCATATAGCTTTGCCAAGTCAAAGTCCCATTCTGCGCGGTTATGTTGTTCCAGCTGTTAGCGCTCTGTAAATTTTGTCTTGGCTGATATACAAATGACAGAGGTAACTATTTCAACCTACTTTAGAGCTGAAGCACTAGCCTTTTCAACTCAAAGAGGGCTCTCTCGTGTCACTTGATATTTATTTGGAAATCAGTGGCTATATTTGGTTTGTTTTGGGGGGTTTTAATAAATTTGTTGGCAAAGAAGGGGAGGAACACTCAAGGATATGGAGTCAAAATACTGAAAGTGAATGAAAACAATGATCAGCCGGTAGAACTCTCCAGAGGATAAAGGCTAAATGAGGAGATGAATCTGAGTTATTCTTAAATTTAAGTAGAGTGTGGGAATATAGAGAAAACAAATAACTGCATCAGAGCATTACTGAAATGAATTCTGAATTCGTTAGGAAGAAAATTACACAATTTAAATTGCTTAAGCCAAGAGCATCATAAGATGAATTAAGGGCCTTTAACTTTCCAATTTAAACAAAATAAAATGCAAATGGAATAAAAGAAAATAGGAAATACATACAATTAAGGGAAACAAAGCTCATATCAACACCATTAGAATATTTTCATAGAGAGTTCAAAATCTTCTGCATATATATTCAATTCAGCTTCAGAAAGTTACAATAGAGTTCGAAACAACCAAAAAGGTGCCCTTGCACTTCTTCCAACATTAATTCATTCAAATGTCCCAATATTTATACAATTCGATTACAATGGATAAAACCGAAACGTTTCAGCCTCTAAAACTGATTATAATAATTTCAACTAACAGTCTCGGTATATGAACCGATTTACAATGATTAAACAAAAAGATGTTTCAAAACTAGGGACGGATTCCTTTTACTACTCAGCTTCCTTTACGACATTTGTTTTGCCGTGATATTTTGTTGAACTTGTTGGTTGGTGACACCTAGAGGTTACTTACTGGTTCTGGGGAAACTGCATTTTGTCTTGCCCAGCTGCACGATTTCCTTCCACTGTGAGTTAGAAGGAATCTTGTAATCCATCATCTCCTTTATCAAAATCTCCAGGTCTATGCACGTGGCGTAGGACATAGTCGACAACCCAATATTCATTGTTTTAAACCGATTCAAAATCTCAAAGTCCGTGGCCAAACTGTTGAGATTTAATTTCGAATGGAGGCTTTGTGCCACTTTTTAACGTTTGAGTGTTTTGAAATATTATAGAATAATGACCGGGGGCCCTCCTTTTATATGCATTTTTCAGTATCGGGGATTGGAAAAAATGGTTTTGGGTAGACCAATTTTCTCCCCGATATGCCTCTGAGGGTGCCACGCATCCACAGAATGAAACCATGGTATTCTCCCGGGCCCACTCTCAAACAATTATCCTCCGCGCTATTTCATCGCCTGATATGTGTTATGGTCGTTGATCTGGGCCGCTTCAAGATCTACGGTCCGTCGGGTCCCATCAACTTCCGATATTAGGGAATGGAAAAAATGGTTTTAAGTAGACTGCTTTTCGCCCCGATGTACCTCTAGTGGCGCCACACATCCACGAAATGAAACCATGGTATTTTCCCCGACCAACTCTCACATAATTAAACGATGTGCTATTTCACCACCCGATATGAGTCTTGGCCTTTGATCTGGATCATTTCAAGATCTATGGTCCATCAGGCCCCACCTTTCACGCCCCTGATATATTTATCCATATGTTACCTTATCCTCCAAACTATCTCACTTCCATAGCGATGTAGCTCCTCGATAAATTTTCAAGACTTGGATCCTATATGAAAATTGTTATGGTGATAACATAGGCTCCAACTAGGGATGCTATATTCCCTGCGAGGTAGAAAAGAACCGTATACTAAGTGCCTAACCATTGGGTTGTGGTCTATTTGTGTGATCTGAATCTGTTGGTATTTATTCAAAAACTCAAAATCTACCCGGCATAGCTCAAGGCCTTCACATCGAGCTTCAACTATGCTACTTTATTCCAACTTCTTCATGTGCAAAGAAAAACACAAAACGATTATGTACAATGAATGGAAGGGGTGATGATGTTTAAACAGTGTAATGCTTGAGGAACCTTCCATTCACAGGACCTCCTCCAACGATATCTCCGCTATTTTCTTGTATTATATAGGCATTACCTCCATGGTACACTGCAATTTTGAACAGTCCTATCCAGAGATGGTCAAACTTCCCGTCTTTTCCCTTCTCTTTTTTTTTGGCATCCCATTTTAGTACCAAGTCTCCTGGTTTGAAATCATCCACCTTGGTATGTCTATGGAAATCCTATTTGATCTTATATTGGCGTAGCTAAGCGTTATAGAAATATGTTTCCCTGGTTTGTTGTACACTGATCATCTCATCATCTCTTCTCCAACTGGCATCTGTTTCCGCCTCCTACTCTTGTAAAAAATTCATTACTGGAAATCCCAACACAGTAGGAAAAATATATTTTGTACCATAAACGATCTGGAAAGGAGATGTTTCTATGGACCTCTGAGGGGATATTCTGTCAGCCCATAACGCATGGATGAGCTTTTTGTGCCATGCCTTTTTATTTTCTTGCAGCAGTTTTTTGATGATTCTGACTAAGCTTTTATTCAAAGACTCAACCAACCCATTCCCTTGAGGGTAGTATGATGTAGAATGACCAAGGGTGATATTATAGTCACTTCATAATTTTTCCAATTTCTTAGACTTGAAAGCCGTTGCATTTTCTGTTATAATCTTGATCAAGCATCCAAATCTGGACAAAATATTGTCTTCTAAAAATCGGATGATAACATCATCTGTTGCCTGCCTGGTGGGAACTGCCTCGATCCACTTAGTGAAATAAATTGTCACTATCAAGATCCATTTGTGTTGAGCTGAGGATTGTGGATGTATTTCCCCTATAAAATCAAGGCCCCGTTGTCTGAAAGGAGCTTCCACTGAAATAGGTTTTAAAGGTAGAGCTTGCAATTTTCCTTTCCCATCAAAAATATGACATTCATGGCACTTTGAAACCTCTTTATAAACGTTGGTAAAAATGTTAGGCCAATAAATCCAGCTCTCAAAATTTTATGCACAGTCATCTTCCAATAATGATGACCTCCATAGTCACCCTTATGGAACTCTCTGATGGTTTTATTTGCTTCTCCTTCTATCAAAAAACTCAATAAAATTCCCCCCTGGATCCTTCCAGTACAACGATTCATTCACTATACAAAATTTTGTTGCCTTCAATTTCAAGAATCTGGCTTTTGTTTTACTAAATTCAAGAGGAGCCTGCAAATTCATCAACACAAACATGATATCTGCATACCATGTAGAGTCAAGAATTTTCTGGGATATTTGTGGATTCACCTTCTCTTCTTCTATAACCTATGATAGATCTGTAATGAAATTTATTCCTAACAATTCTCAATTGGTCTATGCCATCAACTTTTCTAGCCCCTGTCCTTTGATTAACTTCGTGGGTCTTATTTCAAGATCATATTATAATAGCACTGCAATCCATTTTCCTCTCTTTCCTTCAGGATTGGGCTGAGTCAAGATGTCTTTCATTGAGCTACTAGGTACATAAACGGTGGTATGGGAGTGTAGGATATAGACTCTGAATTCTTTTAAGGCCTTTAATAGAGCATATGCTTGCTTCTCCATGATGCCATATTTTAAAGGAGCATCCCTCAATGTCTTGTTGTAATACGCTATTGGCTTCTCAAAATTCTGGTCATCTTTCTGGAGTAGCACACCTGCAATTGTGTGTTCTGAGGCAAAAGAGAATAATATGAAATCTTTCTCAAAATTGGGACTAGCCAGTACAGGAGCCTTCGTCAATGCCACCTTGATGTCTTCAAAATATTTTCTAGCCTCAGGAATCCATTTTATTTTATTTCCCTTATTGAGCATGTTGGTAATATATTTTATGATTTCATCCAAATTAGGGATGAATCTCCTTTGAAAATTCACTTTGCCCAGGAAAGATTGTACTTCCTTTTTACTTCTGGGTATGCCAATTTTTAGGATTCCCTCAACTCTGTTGGGGTCTACCTTTATCCCTTCTTTTGAAATAATGTGTCCCAACAACTTTCTTTCTTCCATGGCAAAATTTGACTTCTTAGGATTTAATGAGATCATGAACTTCCTGCATTTTTTAAACACCCTTATGAGATGTTTAAGGTGTTCCTCGTCTGAGGTGGAATACACAGTGATGTCATCCAGGTATATAACAATGAATTTGTCTTTTTCATCCGCAAAATCTATGTCCATAGCTCTTTGAAACATTTCCCATGCATTCATAAGCCCAAACGACATCTTGGCATACATGAATGTTCCCCATGGTGTGGTAAACGTTGTCTTCTCCTGATCGTCAGGGTGTACCATAATCTGATTGTATCCAGAGAAACCATCTAACATTGACATCTTCTGAGAGCCCACCACCTTCTGTAAAATATGATCCATTTTGGGCAATGGGTATTTGTCCTTAAGAGATACCTTATTCAGGTTCCTTAAATCCACACACAACCTGATTTCTCCACTCTTTTTTCTAACTGGCACCAGATTTGCCACCTATTTGGAAAACCTTAGGGACACTATGATTTTGGCTTCAAATAGTTTCTTCACTTCTTTCTCTATCAAAGGAAGCAGTAAAGGATCTATCCTTCTCAATTTATTTTTAAATGGTTTTTGGTCTTCCTTTATTGGTATAACATGTTGTATTATACTGGTATCATAAACTTTCAGCTCAGCATAGCTCCAAGCAAAGACATCAGGGAATTCTTTCGTTAATTTTACATACCTCTCTTTGACTGCAGGGCTGAGATTTCTGGACAGCTTAACGATCTTTGGATCTTCTGGAGTCCCAATATTGCAATATTCCACATCCCATTCATTTACTGTAATCTTTGGACTTTTGACCACGTCATTATTATCAAAATGTTTCTCTAATGGTACTAGGCCCTTGGGGATGATGTTTCTTTTTAACTGCACAATGTCTCTGCCTGCAATTTGGTTGTCAAAATATCCTTCTTCCGTGAAAGAAGCTACATCCACCTCATCGTCACAGTATTCATCATCAATGTTTAAATTCTCGAACTCATTCTCCATTTTGAGGAAGCTTTCTATCTGCTTGTCGTTTTCGAAAACTTGCCAGTGTTTCATATTATTTGGTACCGCTAGCCTGTACTTGACCTCAACCTTGTATCTTTTTTCAGGGAAAATTAGAACTTTGAAAATTGTTGCTGAAATAGCTAAGGCATCAACAACCTGATTTTGTTCTCTTGGAATTGCTGAAAGATTGCATTCTGGAAATTTCTCAAGGAGGTCTAGTACCATATTTCTATAAGCCCTCAATCTAGGATGTTTTGCTTGGTATATGCCTTTGATCTGATTTATGATTATCTCGGAGTCTCCATGTACAACAATTCTTTTGGTACCCAATTCTTTCAAAACTTTCAACCCCAATATTAATGCTTCATATTCGACCATGTTATTTGTGCTTTCAAAAACAAGTTTGTAAGAACATAATTTTGAATCTCCTTTGGGGTGATTGATCTATACGCCAACTCTAGCTCCTTCTCTGTAGGAAGCTCCATCGAAATTCATTTTCCATATCTGATCTTCTGCATCATCTTGTTGCTCTGAAAAATCCTCTATATGTTGGTCAGGCTTGTCTTTTTCATCCATAATGATTTATGTTTCCTCTTCCTCAGAGCATAGGTCATTGAAGAAAATAGAAGACCCCAACTGAGTTTCCACTGAATAGATAGGATGATTGCTAGGCTGTGATTTGTTGCTAACCATGTATTTAGAAAAACCTCTCTATACAATATTTTGTCTTGACCAAAGACAGGAATAATGGCATATGACATGTCCATCTAGAGGGTTCCTTTTAATTTTGAATCCCATGACCTGGACAACAGCATACCAAATTTTGGAGGGATATCAATGACCACTACATCCATCACCATATTCATTGTTGGGATTTGTTCCAAAGACACCACCAGATCCTTGATCATGCCAAGGCATTTCAGCTTTCTTGAATCGAAAGAGAACATGTCTTTATAAGGTCTTGTGACATAGAGACCCAATTGGTCCATGACCACTTTGGGCATTAGGTTGTGAGATGCTCCAGTATCCAACATAGTATTGTGTAGAGTCATGTCATGGATTTTTAAACTGACATAAAAAGGATGAACCTCTTCATTTTCACCGCTTTCTTCTACTCTTGGCCCAAATAAGATTGCTAGGTGATCATCTTGTATGTTCAGGGTATTCGAGGTTTGTTGGGTATGTGTTATATTCTTTGCATGTGTGTGTGTGGGCGCGTCAGATTCGACACATGCGTCTGACAATCCCTCGTACGAGTGACCTGTATGTGTCGTGTGCGTCAGGCGCTTTCCTAGGGGGGTCCCAGGGGGGGCAAGTATTCCCCCCCCTGGTTACGTGTAGCGTTCAGCATCGGGCGTAGCCCGAGGTTGACAGAGTTCGGGGTAGCACCCTGAAATTTTTGTTTTTGGGCTGTTTTTTCCATTTTTAGTAGATTTTGCTATTTTTAGCGGTTTACTAAATTAATCTCGGATTAAGGGATTAGGGTTTTGGTATCTACGAAATACCTAAAAACATTGTATATATTGTATGGTGAATGGTGAAATTTGATATAATGAATATAAGAAAGATTTTC
>ML834432.1:49629-65900 GCA_009831015.1 Picea engelmannii
GGTTTCATTTTTACACAAGCTTGAACCATAGAAAAATATGCTTGGACTTCCCAACACATAACACATGGATGGTTGGTACTTAGCCCCCAGCTTAAGAAACTAGAAGTTCAACTTCAGCATGAAGTCCAGAGGCTGAGGATATTTCCCCCCAAGATTCATTTCATCCAACGACAAAGGCGGAGGAAATGAAGTTTCAAATACTAAATGAATGACTCGACTCAAATAGAGAGGGGGAAAACTATTTCATTTTTTAACGAGCTTGACATAGAAAACTATGCTCATAGACATTTGTTTCATTTTTTAACGAGGTTGCCTTAGAGACGCAAAAAACTATCCTCGTAACCTTTGTTTCATTTTTTAACGAGGTTTCTACAGAGACGTGAAAACTATCCTCAAAGACCTCTATTTCATTTTTTAACGAGGTTGCCTTAGAGACGCAAAAACTATCCTCGAAACCTCTGTTTCATTTTTTAACAAGATTGCCGCAGAGACGCAAAAACTATCCTCGAAAGTGGTTTCATTTTTTAACGAGCTTGAAATCAGAAAACCATGCTCAAATACCTTTGTTTCATTTTTTAACGAGGTTGCCTCAGAGACGCAAAAACTATCCTCGAAACCTTTGTTTCATTTTTTAACGAGGTTGCTGTAGAGACGCAAAAACTATCCTCGATTCACTCTTCTTTATCATGGATTCCAAGAGGACAATGCTCTGGAATGACACCATGTCAAGGGACAAAAATCGGTCATGGCTTCCAAGAGGTCTTCACTGGAAGGAAGAAACACACTCTGGAAGGACACCATGTCGAGGGTTGTGATAGGAGTAAAGAGATCAGGCTCTAACAACCCTATCGAAGAGATCACCACGTCAACTACTGGATCTAAGTCATCAGAAGTTGAATCCATGGGTGACAACACCACATAATTGACCTGTGACGGGGGTGATACCGTCTGCATATAAGAACCATTCAGGGAGGCAATCCAAGCGGGGTCAATGAATGAAAGTTGATCAACAGTCACAACCCGTCCATCGTGAGGGAAAAATATCACACGAAAAAGAGTAGACACAATAGATTTCATGGCATAGACATAATCTCGCCCAAGGAGTAAAGAAAAATCCAAGGGGTATTGGACTACCATAACATCAATAAAGACAGTTTTCCCTCCCAAAGTTACAGGAAACTGGGGAAGGGTCCCTAAAGGTTGACTGGTTCTTCTATTAAAAGATAACAGATTCTGTGTAACCGGCATAAGTGAAGGACAACCCAAAGCTTGCCAAGCAATAGAGGACAAAATACTAACAGACGAACCTTCATCTATCAACGTTTGAGGAATGTCCCGACCACAATCCTGTACTGTAATCTGGAAAGGAATGTAAGAGGGAAGATGAGGTCCAGTTAGCACACCGCAATCAAAACGGATGGCCTCATTACTTGGAGGAGGTTCCATGGGAGAAGAAGGAATATCCCCCGACATGGTAGATTATGTATCAATGAGAAAAACATGGGCAGTATCGGGTTTACTCTCTAGCGGGAGAGTAGGATCGACCAATGGAGAGATCAGATCGACCACTTGGGTTTCATTCTCCAGGGGGAGAATGGGGTCGACAGGTGGAAACAGATCGACTGCTTGGGTTTCACTCTCTAAGGGGAGAGTGGGGTTGACCGAGGATGGTATCAGATCAACCACTTTGTCAACTGTTTCAACTAAGGACATGACCACATTGATGACATGATCAACCAGATTGACCGGTGAAGGGACCGGAGTGATCATTCCATCAACTATTGGAGGGTTGAGAGAAAGCTTATGATAAGCAGCTGGAAGTTGAGGTTGTGAAACAGTCATGTCTTCTAGTAATTTTGAGGCTTTTTCCATACGAGGGAAAAGGTGAGTGAGATGACTCCCTTTGCATAACATACACGAAAACTTGGCTCTACTTTTCTTCTTCCCAACTATATGATGACTAGTTGATGGGAGGTCATCAGCATGTTTCTCAGAGGCTGACGACATGGGTTGGTCAGGTTGTGTAGACCATACTTCTATAACCTTGGGTAGACCAGGGCAATACTTAAGAAGATGGATACCCTTACAAAGCCTGCAAGGGTACTTGGGCTTACAAGTTGTTTGGGTGATCTTGACATCATCAACACTCCCAGCACGATTAACAGTAACTGGTTTTTTTCCAACATGTTTGACAATGGTTGGAAGTTTGGATCCTTGCTTATTTTTCTTCTTATTATTCTTTCGTTTCTTCTTCTTCTTATTCACCGGGTTACTAGCTTCAGAACTTTCACTCGATGAAGAAGATGAAACGGAAGGTGACCTTGCAAGTGAAGAAGGTGAAGAAGACTTTACTAGTGAAGAAGGTGAAGGATCAACATGAGGTTGATGTTCTTGGGGGGAAGTGCTTACAACCGAAGCACTTACTGCATTCGGGATTACCTGAGTGGAAAAAAACCATACTAGTAATCCAATTGTGAGACCTGGAAGGCTCAAAGTAGCGATGTGAGGAGGACCAACATTTTCGTAAGAAGGAAAAACAAAAGGTTCCCCTGGAGAAAATGTTCCTTCATTGGTCATTTTGAGAACTGATGCCATTAAAAACAAAAATCCAATCTAGAGTCCACTAGGGAGAACAAACAGCATACGCTAAAAATCTAGTAAGCAAGCAGGCAAACAAAACCTTCTCACAATGAGCACACTAGTTGGTGATGAAATCCAACGTCGCGAGAACAAAGTAAGAAGGGGATGAGACAGAGCAGGTGGAAAAGTTACATTGATGACCTGCTCCATTCCAACACTCATACAATGATGATCCTACAAAAGAACGCAACCAACCAAAGTGATAGCAATAGCATAAACTCAATATAAACCTATGTATGTGATCAAGGAATCATACAATAAAACACAACAAGCTTTATAGGAAAGAATCATATTACGGTATCATATTAAATGTGAAAGAGAGATTACAACCATGGCCTTGATGTTGTAAGGTCCCTTCCAACTATCCTTCGTTCCCCACACACTTCTTGCTCCAAGGATTCTGAGACCATGGATCTGGTAGCTACTCACAATCTATCTTGACAAAGCAAATCTCAAAGCCACTCTAACCAAGCCAAAGCTAACTTTCTCCATGAGAGCTCCTCTCCTTTTATAAGTTGAACAGGATAACGTGAGGAGGTTAGGATGATCCCACTAAATCATGAAAGCGAGTAAGATCCAAACCATTCGGATGCCACCTCACCATGGAAGTTTCTCCTTCTAGAAGATTCGAGAAAATGCTCAGTTTTCCCACGTGTAAGCATTCTCGCACCCTACCTATAGAGCAGCCTACGAGAATAAAGCATTCTCACACCCTAATACATAGGCAGCCTGCGAACTTCCTTTTTTATAGGGTTTTTACAAGGGAAAATGCAACTTCTTTTCTCAGGAAAAGTTCTTCTCCCTTCTCTCTTCAGGAACTCAGGCCACGGACCCCTCTGAAGGAAACATATAAGTTTACATCATTAACGGTCATAGGGATGACGAAAATAATGTGTAACAGTACTATTCAACTCTGCTCGACAGATTCAGTGTTGTTGAATGTCTCAAGAGAATCTACAACCAAGGAACTATGGGATAAGTTGGGGAATTTGTATCAATCAAAGTCCCTAGTAAACAAGTTGTTTCTTCGAAATAATTTGTATCATCTTAGGATGGGAGATGGATATTATGTGATAGAACATTTAAATGCCTTTAATACTCTGGTAAGTCAACTTGGCTCTATTAATATTACGATTGGAAAAGAAGATAAGTGTATTACTTTGTTATGTTCTTTGCCAGACTCTTGGGATAATATGGTTGTAGAAATAGGTAGTACCACTCAATCTACATTGAAGTATGAGGATGTAGTTGCATCCATGTTATCTGAAGAGATGAGGTGAAAAATTATGGATAATCAGAGCACAAATGATTTATTTATAAGAGGTCGTCTCTGTGTACTATGTGAATGAGCCATTTGATTAAATTATGTTTTTCTTAAGAATCTATATGCATTGCTTTACTTCACAGGTTTAAAACTTACAAGGTTTGTCCCATATTAAGCATCTTGATGATTTGACTTTTGTACTCACTATTCTTGATCAATTCATTAAATGGTACCAAAATTTTTATCTTAGCCATCTCACTTTCAAAATTAAAAAAGGATGAATTTTTCTCTACCTCTTTGGTGACCATTTCTTTCCTTGCTTCCAATAATTTATTCTGAGGTTCTTCTTTCTTCTTTCCTTTTCCCACAGTACCCTTTGCAGCAGAATCCTTCACAGTAGAGTCCTTTGGAGCTGAATATTTTGCAACATAATATTTCTTGGACTGACTTGAAGAAGGTATGTTACTCTGAGTTTCTTTGGTGGGATTTCCCTTTGGAGGATTTCCCTTTGGGGGATTTGGAGGCATATTTTGATTTCGAAGGTTATATTGTCTTTGTAATTGCATGATGGCATTTTGCAATCATGTCTCGTAATCTTCCCTTTCTACTGATACCCTTTCCTCCTCGTCTTGTAAAAATATCTCACTTGCATCCATGAACTGGTCGTGTTCTTCTTTGGTCAAAAATACCTTTGTTTCTTTATCATCACAGCAGTTCATGTTGTCTTCAAAATATCCATCATAATCCTCATTTACATAATTATTTTGAAAAGGAGGCCTTATTTGTTGTTCCCCTTGATTTCCTTGGTTTCCCTTATTTGCCTGATTTCCCTGATTTGCCTGATCTGCTTGAGTTGCATGATTCCCCTAATTTCCCTTATTTCTCTGCTCTCTTTGTCTAATCTATGGAATAGTTGGTCTTGTCAGATTTTTGGGTGTACCATCAGCCTATTCTCTAGGGTTAGGCCTATTTCCCAGGGCTATTCTCTCCATCATTATTTCCATGTTTCTCATCATTGCTTCAAACCTTTCTTCTGATGTTTGTGATGTCGAAGGTTGTGCTTTGTCCTGAGTTTTGTTCATGTCCCTGCCAGAGTTAGATTTTATATTTCCTAAAGACATTAGGTTCACTTCAACTTCTATGGCATCGGTCTTCATATCATCTAATGTGGCAGACCTTCGTTCCCTCAATACCAGAGCAAAATCACTTTCAAAAGAATCAGCATACCTAAGTTGAGCAGCTTTAGGGGGGGGGTTTACCTCAGCAGTAATCAAATTATAGACCTTCATGAATCTGGTTGAAAAATCCTGCACTGTTTCTTCGGGTGATATTTTCATGTTGTTGTACTCGGTCAACAACTGAAGGGGATTTTTCTTGTCTCCCCATTTTACAAGGAAATTGGTTTCAAAGGCTTCAAAATCTGTTATACTAGCTAGTGGAAGGGATCTAAACCACTTCCTCACTTCTCCCGTAAGGCTTTGTGTAAACAACCTCATTTTCACATCTTTGAAGTCCACTTCTTCCAAGTTTATGAAATCATTAAACCAGTATAGATTATTTTGGGTTGATATGTTACCTTCAACATCATATAGTTTGATCCTTAGGTTGTAGTCTTGAGGTAAGTCATGTAGTTGAGCAGGCAGTATGAGGGGAGAAAATATGGCTGCCATAACTGTTGTGAGGGGTCCGAGTGGCTATTGGTTCTGAGAAGGGATCACTATAGGTCTGGAATACGCGGCTAGAATCGAATCTTGGAATCTCTTTTCGTCATAGATGGTCTCATTTAAACGAGATTCAGATTTAGTTTTGAATAGGGATTGTTCAAATTTCACGTCAAACTCAAGGTCTTTAATGCTAGTCACTCTATCCTTGGGCAAGGACATATATCGGTATGGATGCAACATTGGGGTTACTGGCCTTTATTTTCTTTTATGAACAATATTTTCAGGGTTAGACATAGAGATTGCAGCTTCTGGGTCTGGGTTGCTCCTAGTGTGAATTCTCTTAGGAGCCAGGATTTCTATCTCACGTGGTGTAGCGCAACTGGTCTCTGAGTAACAGAGTTTCCAGGGTAAAAATAATCTTAGCCAATAAGGTAATTGATCCACTATCACCCTCAGGGATCAAACTAAATCTTTAATTCATTTTTCCTAGGGAAGATTTTTTCGATTTCGTCCCCGGCAATGGCGCCAGAATGTTAGCACTCTGTAAATTTTGTCTTGGATGATAGACAAATGACAGAGGTAACTATTTCAACCTACTTAAGATTTGAAGCACTATCCTGTTCAACTCAGAGAGGGCTCTCTCGTGTCACTTGATATTTATTTGGAAATCGGTGGCTAGATTTGGTTTGTTTTGGGGGGTTTTAATAAAGTTGTTGGCAAAGAAGGGGAGGAACACTCAGGGCTATGGAGTCAAAATCATGAAAGTGAATGAAAACAATGATCAGTCGGTAGAAATCTCCAGAGGATAAAGGCTAAATGAGGCTATGAATATGAGTTATTCTTAAATTTAAGTAGAGTGTGGGAATATAGAGAAAACAAATAACTGCATCAGAGCATTACTGAAATGAATTCTGAATTTGTTAGGAAGAAAATTATACAGTTTAAATTTCTTAAGCCAAGAGAATCATAAGATGAATTGTGGGACTTTAACTCTCCAATTTAAACAAAAGAAAATACAAATGGAACAAAATAACATAGGAAATACATACAATTAAGGGAGACAAAGCTCATATCAACACCATTAGAATCTTTTCATGGAGACTTCAAAAGATTTTGTATATATATTCAATTCGGCTTTAGAAAATTACAATAGAGTTCGAAACAACCAAAAAGGTTCCCTTGCACTTCTGCCAATATTAATTCATTCAAATGTCCCAGTATTTATACAATTCGATTTAATGGCTGAAATCAAAACGTTTCAGCTTCTAAAATTGATTATAATAATTTCAACTGACAGTCTCGGTATATGAACCAATTTACAATGATTAAATAAAAAGATGTTTCAAAACTAAGGACGGATTCCTCTGACTGTTGAGATTCCTTTACGACATTTTTCTTTCCCTAATCTTCTGTCAAACTTGTTGGTTGGTGACACCTGCAGGTTACTTACTAGTTCTGGGGAAACTGCATTTCATCTTGCCCATCCACACGATTTCCTTCCACTGTGAGTCAGAAGGAATCTTGTAATCCATCATGTCCTTTATCAAAATCTCTGGGTCAATGCACGTGGCGTAGGATATAGTCGGAAACCCAATGTTCATTGTTTTAAACTGATTCAAAATATCAAAGTCCGTGGCCAACTGCTGAGCTTTAATTTCGAATGGAGGGTTTGCGCCACTTTTCAACGTCCGAGTGCTTTGAAATATTATAGAATAATGATCGGGGGGCCTCCTTTTATATGCGTTTTTCAATATCGGGGATTGGAAAAAACGGTTTTGGGTAGACCACTTTTTTCCCCGATATGCCTCTGAGGGCGCCACGCGTCCACAGAATGAAACCATGGTATTTTCCTCAGCCCGCCATCGAACAATTATCCTCCGCACTATTTCATCGCCTGATATGTGTTCTGGCCATTGATCTGGGACGCTTCAAGATCTATGGTTCCCCGAGTCCCATCAACTTCTGATATCGGGGATTGGAAAAAACGGTTTTGAGTAGACCTCTTTTTGCCCCGATGTACCTCTAGTGGCACCACGCGTCCATGAAACGAAACCATGGTATTTTCCTCAGCCATATCTCACATAATTAAATGTCATGCTATTTCACCGCCAGATATGAGTCTTTGCCATTGATGTGGGTCGTTTCAATATCTATGGTCTGTCAGGCCCCACCTTTCGTGCCCCCGCTATATTTATCCATATGCTACCATATGTTACCTTATCCTCCAAACTATCGCGTATCCATAGCGATGTAGCTCCTCGCTAAATTTTTGAAACTTGGATCCTATCTAAATATTGTTATGGTGATAACACCGGCGAGGTTCAAATCTTGCAAACCTGACTCCTGTGAAGTCTTCCATTTGTTCTGTGTAACTTTTCGTAGCTTTTCAAACTTGGATTTATTCTTACTAATCCTCCTTGCCTTATTTCCTGTGATCTGAGTCTTTGGAGTTCTCTTTCCATTTTTATTCTTATCTTCTCCTAGCGTAGTGACTTCGCACTGCTGATGTGCTCTCAGAGGGTTTGAAGTTCATATCCCTTCTCTTATTAATTCCAAGGTGGGTATTCTTCTTTCTTGCATGGGTAGGTACTTCAAACCTTCTTGTGTTATTTCAATATTTCTAGCTAATTATGTTGCTTTATGTTGCTTCGACTTATCCTCTCGTTATTCTATCAGTAGATCTATTTTTCTAGCTATGAAATCCATTAGTTCTTGATTTTTATTTTATGTAGCTTCTTCCTCTGCTTTCCTTCTGATCTGATCTTTCTCAATCCAGGTATTTCATAAAAAAAGTGGGAAAGGGGCGTTGTTCTCAACAAACTTAATGACTTCAAATTCATCTTCTGTCGATGTTCCATGAATAATAATAGGTACATTAGTAACTCTTCCACATAAGGTTATCATAATTCCCTTAAACAATCTTATCCTTCCTAATGAAGGTACCATAAGAGGCTTTCCCAAAATTTCCCAAGTGCCTTCTGTCATAATATTTACTTGTGTTTCTTCGTCCAAGACACAATCTATGTCGAAGTCTCCTATTCTTGTACTTATGCGTTGTTTTACTTTCAAGATCTCTGGTAAACTGACATCTTTGTGATCATTCATCGTTTCTTTCAACTGTAATAACATAATTTGATCTTTCTCTAATTCTTTCTCTTTATGATTCTCTAACATACCCTTAGTCTCTCGATAGTTTTCTTGTCTCATGTTCATCCTTTCAAATTTAGCAATCATCTTTGGACAATCCTCAACTTCGTGACCAACAATTTTACAACAAAGACAAATAGGACCTATACAAGGGAATTCCTTAGCAATATGTCCCGGTCTTCTGTAGTTATAACATAGTGTCAATCCTCTCTTTCTCTTGTAAGTTCCCCAACCTCTCATGTACTATGCACTAGGATCACAGTGTTGGACCTGCAATCTGCAAAAATTCTTGCTAGGTTCCTGCATCCATTTATTAGTCCAAAAATTATTTCTATGCATAGGAATAACATATCTTTCTTCATTTCTATTAGCTTCACTTAGGTCAACTCTTTCTTCCAATTGCGCCCTAGCTTTTAGACTAGGACACAATCTATTAAACATACCTAAATCCATGCTTTTGAAACAAAAATTTCCACTTGTCTTACTCTTATCAAAGAAAAAATTTTTACCTCTTTTAAGATCTTATCTCTTTTCTTCATATCAGGTTTCCTTCTTAGCATAGAGATTTTTAAGTCAAGTAGAGTACTGCGCACTACAGCAGCAGATCTATGCACAAATCTTCTCTTTTCTTTACTTTAGTTCCCAGAAATCACAGTTTCAGGTCTCGACAACATAACCATTTGTCGGCACAGGGGCAGACCCAGGGTTCAACGCTTCAACAATGCACCAAAAAAACCCTAACTACTGGCCCTTTCGGCAACACCTGCGAAGCAGATGCAGTCTCACCCAAGGTAGAGGCAAGGGGGGTTACAACACTCAAGTGTCTGTAACCAAGCTGGGACACAGATCTATGATTATAACACTTCGCAAATAACACTTAGAAGATGATATTCATTAGTTCATTAACTTCATTAACATCGCAGAACAAACCCTAAGATAGATCGACGCAGTAAATATTAAACACGTCAACCACACAACACATAGTTAGATCTAACATTCATCCATCCTTAACACATGTGAAGCACTAAGCATCTATAGATCTATCTAACAAACATAATAAGAAAAGAACTTAGCAGATAAATAACATGAATAACACAACACAAAGCACACCAAAGACACAAGATGTACATGGTTCACCCCAGTGTGGGGCTACGTCCACCAATTGCTTCATCTTCTTTATTAATCTTCAATCTCTTACATCCATCTACTCCTATGCACTAAACCACAGAGCCAAGCTTCATAGGGGACAAGAGATTTGCGCACTGAGCACCAGATCCTCCTTCCCAGAATTAGGTCAAAGCACAGAGCCACTCCTCTATCGAGCACAGAGCCTTACATACACTTTATGTTGCACAAATCACTCATCACTTCTTTCACTTAGCAACTTAGACTTCACTCTCTAAGTTTCTTACATCGCTTTGCCAACTACCTCTACCTTACAATCTTACTTATTTATACTTTTACAATAAGGCCTAATCATGGGTAAACCCATGGGCCGACATCCCATAACCCATTACAAAAACCCTAAGGAACCCCTTGTTGGGTCCACAAAGCCCACAAAACAAGTGAGATCCATGATCTCAGCTCCACCTGGACTCTCCTTCCTCGATCACTACATCGAAGTCCAAAAAGTGGTCAAACCTGACCAATATTTCCTCAAAACTTGGTCAAGGGCCAACATACCTTGTCAGGGAAGAGATACTTTTCCTTCCTAGATGGATATAGTGGATACAACCAAATTGTCATAGCACCTGAGGATCAGGACAAGACTACTTTCACTTTTCCTTGGGGAAACTATGCCTATAGGATCCTACCATTTGGGTTGTGCAATGCTCCTACCAAATTTCAACGAGCAGTATTAGGGATATTTGTTGACCTCATTCATGAATGTGTGGAAGTATATATGGATTATTTTACAGTATATGGTAATACTTATCAGGAAGCCCTAGATAATCTGAAGAAAGTTCTTATTAGATGTCAAGAAATGAATCTATCATGAAGTCATGAAAAGTGTAAAATCTTATTGACTGAAGGAGTATTATTAGGGAATCATGTCTCATACAAAGGGATTAAAGTGGATCCTCCTAAGATTGAGGTAATCGTCAAACTTCCACCTCCAAAGACTCAAAAAGAGGTAAGAAAATTTATTGGACATGTTGGATACTACCGACGATTTATTGAGAACTTTACAAAGATTGTTGCACCAATGTTTGGATTTCTTACAAAAGATGTTGATTTTCTTTGGACTGGTCATTGTCAAACCACCTTTGAAACTCTAAAAGCTAAATTATATGTGGCACCAGTTCTTAGGGGACCCAATTGAGCCCTTCCATTTCACATATCCATCGATGCCTCTGATACTGCAATAGGATGAGTATTAGGAAAAAAATAAGACCAACAATCCTATGCCATTTACTTTGTGAGTAATAACTTGTCCCCTGTTGAGATAAACTATAAAATCACCGAAAAATAATTCTTGGCAGTTGTCCATGCCATCAATAAGTTTCTCCATTATATCATAGGATATGAGGTATTTGTACATACATATCACTCTTCCATTATATTTCATATGAATAAACCCATTACCAATGGTCGATTAACTAGGTGGCTCCTGTTATTACAAGAGTTCAATATCACCGTCCTTGACCTACCTGGAAAAGAGAACTTAGTAGATGATTTCATATCATGCATTAATATTGAGGATGATAGTATTCATGTTGATGATAGTTTTCGATATGACCATCTCTTTTCAATATCCGTAAATACCCCATGGTTTGCAGACATTGAAAATTATTTGGCTACTAGAAAGTTACCAACTCATTTGTCACTTCGTGAAAAGCGTTGAATTATAACGCAAAGTGCTAACTACTCATGGGTTGGCCATGACCTTTTTCGTACTGGACCAAACTTGATTATTCATAGATGTGTCCAGAAGATGAGATACCAAAGATCCTACTAAGTTGTCATGATGGACCATGTGGTGGACATTTTTCCGACAAACGTACAACATATAAGGTTTTACATTTAGGTTACTATTGGCCTAGCATTTTTAAGGATGCTGCCAAATATGTGAGAAGTTGCGATAGTTTTCAAAGGATATGAATACTGACATAAACTAATGAAATTCCCTTATGTGCCCAAGTTATGATAGAACCTTTTGAGAAATGGGCCCTTGATTTTGTAGGACCAATTTCCCCCATGTCTCGTAAGAAGAATTATATTATGGTTTGCATATGTCACCAAGTGGGTAGAGGGAAAATCCTTGTTTAGGGCTACTGAAAAATATGTTGTTGATTTCATTTATGAAGATATATTTATCTGCTTTGGTGTTCCTCATGAGATTGTTATAGACCAGGGTACACAATTCACTTCTAAGCCAATGAAGGAATTAACGAAAAAATATGGGATAAAGCATCATAAGTCTTCTCCATATCACCCATGAGATAATGGCCAAGTAGAGTCAACAAACAAAGTATTGGAAAATATCTTAACCAAAACTGTCCAATTACACCATAGAGATTGGGCTGATATACTTCCAAAGGCTTTATGGGCATATCATACCACCTGGAGAAACACCACTAGGCATACCCCATACGAACTAGTTTATGGAAAACAAGTAATTCTACCAATTGAATTCCAAGTAAGGAATTTATGTATTGTTGCACAATTGGGATTAGACCAAGACAAGGCACAAAAACAACGAGCCCTACAATTGAACGAATTGGATGAGATTAGACAAGAGGCTATCCAACGAACAATTTTAATTCAAAACCAGAGGAGAAAGTGGCATGATAAATTTATCAAAAAGAAACAATTTCAACATGGTGATTGGGCTTTGTTGTTTGATTCCCGCTTCAAAAATTTTAAAGGAAAACTTACCACTCGATGGTTGGGTTCTTAAGAGGTAGTTATCGTGTATGATAATGGGGTTGTTAAGATAAAAACAATTGATGATGGACAATTCTCTTTCGTAGTGAATGGACATCGAATTAAACTTTACCACGGACTCGTTTCCAAAGAATATTTTCTACAGGTCATGTCAACTGACAAGGCATTGGCCTTGGTGGATGGCGAAGTTTCTTCTCCCTCACCCTGTTCTTGAAACTTTTTGATTTTTGATTGTACATATGTAAATATTTTAAAGTATGTTTTTTTTGCTGATAAACAATTTTAGAGATTTATGCAGGTGTTTATCTAACCACAAGTGGACAACTCCAAGGAGACAAAAAGGGAAGTATTTTACTTCAGAATAATATGTTGCTATATTTGAACTCTATTGTCTTCTTAATCATCAATTGGATAATGACTTTTTATTATGCTTAGAAATTTCCTTCTTTAAATTAGCCATTTTTAAAAGATTTCTATCTTCCTTTATCTCAAGGCATCTTTAATGGAAGTTTCTCATAACCTTCACCACTAGAGGATATAAGGAAGTGACACCTTGTCTTAACAAACCTAGAGGTTACTCGTACAATTTCCCCAAGAACCCTGAGTAGGTGAGTAAATTATCTTTATGAAAGAGTGGAAAGAAGGTCTGATTAGCAGTTAACCATGGAAACATCAATACAACTTCAAAAAAGAAGAAAGTGAGTAGGGACTGAAGATACCTTTATGTTATTTTCCAATGGTACCATCCACTACACATTAAAAATGCTTGATTATACCATATCTTTAGATTGGCTACGCCCACTTAAGTATCCCTTACATCAGGACAATCTATAAGGAATACATAAAGAAGAGTCATCCTCTAACTTAAATACCATCCCAGTCCAAAATAAAAAAAATCAGAGCTGCCTCCCCATCTTCTTGCAAAAAACAATATTTATACACAAATCTTAAAAGATGGTGGACCAGTCTCTGATGTAAAAGGGTGTAAGAGGCTAACCCATCAAGATACTAAACAAGTCTGTTGGCAGCGGGTACCGGCCTATGGTATGACTAGGTAAACTCGTCGAAGTACTGAATAGGCTTGTTGGCAGCGGGGCATTCTACCTAGTGAGGGTGATGATCTAAAAAACAATAAATAAAATTCCTAAATCTTAAAACTTGTCCTAATGTACGACACTACTTGTAGGAAAAGTAGAAAATAAGTATGCATGGTTAAGCAAAGGTAAATGAACTCCATCAATCTGTCATTGGGAACTAACTTTAAGACAATCCCAAGACTCTCTCGCCTACCTCTTCTTAACTATATGTAGGATGTTCTGTCCTACAGGTGGGGCCATAGTTTAACCGTCTTGTCAGACTAATGTGTGAAATTTGTCTCTACACTTGGAAAACTGTAAATCTTAGGCTATTGGGAGAATTGACTGGTTCCCTATATCTTTGATTTGAGGTGTCACGATACTTAGGAGTGGGGGAGGGGTTTCCTGAGCTGACAAATGATAAACATTGCCACTATATTACAATCCATGAGAAGAGGAAGTAGAATCTTTGTCAAAATTCGGTCATATTGTTTTTACAATATCTCGGGCTATTATATCAACAGTTGTTTGTATCAGTATGATAAATTTTATACTGTTGACATAACTTTGTGTGTTATAAGACTGTTTTGCATTTTTATTTATGTTTATACAATGGAAGACTGCTTATACTTAATTGTTCCTTGTGACAATTACATATCGATAACAACTGCTAAATGCTCATTGCCATATGTATTACAATCCCATGAAAAGAGGAACAAGTTGTTTGTATTGTTACAGATCAATGACAAGGTAATCAAAAATGGATAATCTTATCCTATCCATGCTTCTGTTCACCATGCTTGCAACAAATTGTCCAAGCTAAGTGTTATGAGCGAACGTCCATTTACTATGGGATAATTTCCACTTACACAGGAGGACCGGATGGAGTTCCATCTGGAGGACCGGATGGAGTACCATATGGAGGATCAGATGAGGTATTATATACCCCATAAATGATCACGATCACATTCAGGTATGATCGCTTGAATTAATTATGCCTGTTGCAACGATAAATTAGATGAATTAAATGGTTTATTCTTCAAATTTCATCTTGGTGATCAAATTAAAATTAGAAATGCATTTTATGATCAAATGTCCAAGTCGAAGACTTGGACATTGATATAATTCTTACATGATTTTTTTTACCTCTAAAGTACACACCATTCAAATTCAAACTCAACGCAATTATGATCACACATGGTGTTCATGTATGACGAATTCTCCCATGATTCAACCGTTTCCATCACAATTGCATTAAGAAACGGGTATTCTGCCTCGATTTCTCATTTCGCTCATCCTCTGTTTTCTATATCGTGTTCGCCCTATGCCCGATTTGGGCTTCCTGCTCATCCCTTTCTCTATAACCATGCCCAACCGTTATGAACCATCCTCCTACACTGAGCTGCTGTCCATTCCAGAATTCCCAGCGTGTAGAGAAATCTTCCTCCACGTGGGTTAGGGACCATTCCTGGTCAGTCTGCAGGGGCATGATGATGGTGTCTCTCCCCAATTATCTCTCAGGTTTGATGGGAGACTGGCTCGCGTAGGGTCTCTGGTATTTTTGGTCTCTGATGAATCCATTGTCGTAGCCATAAAATTTCCACGGGTTGGGGATCGGTGGTTCAAACACCATCAATTGCCAAGTCCAAGTTATAACAGAGTGTTCAAGCCTGAATACCAAAGTGTTTCTAGAGGCAAAGGGTATTTGAAAGAGTGAATCAAAGACGAATTGATCAACCTTATGATCATAATTACCAGGATCATCACTTGTGAAGGTAGGTACTCTATTTTTAAACCCTGTCATTTCCGTCTTTTAGCCCATTTTCAATTCAACAAACCCCTGAATTTTCCTTTATATTTCCTAAAAAGCCTCGAAAAAATGTCTTTCCACGTCCGTAAAAATTTGGCCAACCCTCACAACAATTTATTTCACCATGGCCTCATTAAATTGCTTTTTATATCAGAATTGACAAAACAGAGTAAGACATGGGAAGATTTACTCTACCAATTTTCGAATCCCCATCTCACAGTTAAGACAAGCAATAGATCGGTCAATTCAGGGGATGTCACCCCACCTAATCCTCACTCTCCAAAAACTCCAAAACCTCCAGTTCAAAATGTCTCCCTCTCTGATAAGAAGGCCAAGAAAATTATTGATTCCCCTGCAGCCTCCTCTGGTAAAAAAATTAAGAAACCTATTGATAATTCCCCATTACCTTCAACACCGATCAATTCTAAACCTAAGAAGCTACAAGATTCATTTCATCAAGATTTTCCTTCGGTTCTTACAAAGAGGAGAGGATTTAATCGATTCAAGGGGAAATACTTTCGAAGAAGCACCCGAAGTATGAGTGGGAAGCCCAATGTAAAACCTCCAAGTACTTTGGATCCTATTCAATTGTATCTCAACCATGAGATCCCCCATAAAAGACATAAAGAAGTTTCTGCAAAGAATTCTAAGCCCGATAGAGAGGTCAAATCTGAACCTATTACACCAAGTCTTCCTCACAAAAACATTGTTACTCCTTCCTCCCAGATGACTACACCGTCTTCTAAAGTTGATATACCTTCTACATGTTGGACACACCTACC
>ML834432.1:70213-81630 GCA_009831015.1 Picea engelmannii
CTTCTTTTCCATCTTTTCATCTTGTGATCTCTTCTTCCTTTTCTTCTGATTTAGTCTTATTGCTCTCTTCTTGTTCTTTGATCATTTCTTTTAACTTCAAGATGTGACTTAGACTTCTCCTAAGAAACTTCTTAGTGTTATCTGAAAGATAGTTATAGTGTGTATAAAAATGATCACTTCTATACATGTATAACCCCTCTTCAGTTTCCTTTTGAAGTTTTAATAGATTTCATTCTATTATTTTCATGGGATAAATACCATCAAACTTTACACAAACTATATCTACATCATCTTCTTCACTTGTAGAGAAAAATTCATCATCATCATCATTGCAATCAAGGGCTTTAGAGTGTTCTTTACCTTTATTTGAAATATCCTAATGATCTTACTTTTTGCCAACATCAACACATACTTATTTTCCTTCATTTGAAATGTCTTCAAAAACTTCCATTGTGCTATTATCACTTGATTTGTTATCTTCACTTGAAATGTTTTCAAAATCACATTTAGAAATAATGCATTCAATAGTTTTTGATGATTCTTTACCTTTGATGATCTTGATGGAGTGGTCTTCAATTTCTTCTTTCTCTTCCTTGCTTTGATATGTCTCCTCTAGCTTTAGCCATAGATCCTTGGTGGAAGTGCATTGTCCCATTCTCTCTTTGATAGGGCTTGAGAGTCCACTAAGAATTCTCTTGAGAGCCAATGCATCATTCTTCTTTCCTTCCCTTTGAGCTGCAAACTTTGACTTGTTCTTCAACGGAACATATCCACCGATGGTTTCCTTCCAAATAGATGCTCTCATTGTCTTAAAATACACTCTCATCTCTATCCTCCAAGTAGAATAGTTTTCCTCATCAAGGATTGGAACTTCATCATCCATTTGTGTTTCTA
Organism: Picea engelmannii; assembly: GCA_009831015.1. Classification (NCBI taxonomy): domain Eukaryota; kingdom Viridiplantae; phylum Streptophyta; class Pinopsida; order Pinales; family Pinaceae; genus Picea; species Picea engelmannii. The sequence continues at coordinate 71,108 of ML834432.1, forward strand.
TGGATCTCCTTCAAGCTTGTTAAGGCTTGTAGTGAAGACTAGCTCTGATACAAATTTTTGGACACACCTACCACACTTAGAGGGGCGGGGGGGTGGTGAATGAGTGGGGGGATCTTTTTCAAAACTTCCCTCTTCCTCAAAACCTCATCAATTAGCATTCAACATTTATTCATTACCCATTGTTGTCATTTATAACCAATTAGATGTGAGCACATATCAGCAACATATATTAGCAATATATCATCAACAAGTCATCGCCACAATGAACACAAAGAACACAATATGTATGTACAATTTTATTTTTATTACGGACTACAATCCTTGGGGTTTATCAGCAACAATTGAATAGAGTACAACTTTGCAAGAGAAACAACTCTATAATGCAAGACTCAACTTACACCCTCAACACCAACTGAGATGAGGCAACAATCATCAACAGATATCAATTTTTCAACAGGCACACGACCTGTCAGTAGTGCAGCCCACGTGTGAATGTGCCCTGTCTCACTACAGCTCGCATGTAAATGTGGCCAATGTATAATGTAGCAAGCGTGTACTTCTAAGCAACTAGGGTTTTTCTCTTCTTCACATGCTTAGTTCCTCTGCAACCTGAAATCACTTTATCTTCTATCTTCCACTATCCAAACTGACCCACAGCCATTCATAATACATCCAAGCTCTCCAATAGATTTCTCATGCTCCACAACAAATCAATATGAATGATATCTCAATCATGTATAAATAACTAGTATACCATAGCAATCATGTCACTACTGAATCACAAGAGTGTTGCTCACTCCATCAGCCAAATTAGCCAAACTGAACCACATCATAGAATCCATACCAACAATTCCCTAAGCATTCACAACATATCAAACAATAGTATCTATCAAGACAATAATGTAACTGTTATCCCCGATTTCTAGGGATAACTAGGAGATCATGTCTCGAGGCCCACGGGTATTAGACATGGAGTACCGAGAGTAGGATTGACCTGAGCATGGCCCTAGAAGGCCCATCTTTCTTCTCTCTCATTAGACTTGTCTTGTCAACAGAAGCAACATCCATCACCATTGGTCTGGTCCTGTATCGGAGAAGGCTCTTGCTTCATGAGGTAATTGGTCCAGGTATCATGGTATGTGTCATTTTTTTATCATTATAAGCTTTAGATATATTCATCTTACTCCTTTTAATTCTAACAATTACTTGGATCTTACATTGACCCGCTTGACCATGGTTGGGGGGATTGACAGAATGCCTTAGTAAGCCTGTATCCATAGGTTTTGGTTTGCCACTGGGGGGAATTATGAAGAGCCATCGTCCGCTCCCATCATATTATCACTTTCCATCTTATTTCCCACTCATCAGCCCCATTCCCCTAGTCTAGACATTAGGATGGTCTGTCTGTAGGGTTGCACCATTATCTTGTGGGAAGAAGGGGATAAAGGCCCAGAAGGTAAAAGCAACTGGTAAAAGATAAAATACAATAAAAATAAGACCTAGAGATGCTTCACCCAGGGATCCCCGAGAAGGCAATAAAAATCCTTTCAGCAAGAAACAAGAGGGACCCAAGAAAAATAAACAAACAAGACCTAATCATGAGGATAGGGGGTCTCATCATGAGCTATCCTATTAGGTTCATGGTTACTTAGCAGTATGACATTGCCATCATCTGGTCACCACGCCAGGGTAGTGACCTTTGGTTGCATGGCCAAGGGAAAGGGGGTCTCATCACGAGCCAGCCTTATCATTTATGTGAAGGTACTTGTGGGTAACACTGTCAGCTCTGGTCACCACACTAAGGCAGTGTCCTCCAGTTAGTCCTTGGATAAAAAGAATGAAAATAACAAAGTAAGATAATAATAAAAGGCAAAAGGGCTTGGAAAAAACTTGCATCCATGACAGGTACAACTCGCCTTCTACAAAGGCACCCACCAGTAAGACCATGCATCCCTAACTCTCACTCTACCCTAATCCTAGACATCCCTTGGCCACATCACATTGATTTACATGGCTTGGATGATACCCCTTGGAAACTTTCCTTTTCTTACGGATGCTAGCCCAATAGGGTGTTTTGTCCTTTTCTTCAGCTTTGTATTGTAGGCCTTTGTAATATTTTTGAGCTATTGTATGATCTATCAGGATCTTTATGCATATGTTTGATAACTTTAATGATGAAACATGATTAACATTTCTATGATCCTTGTGACTAATGAGCCCGTGGAGGGCGAAGTTTTTGATGTGCAGGACCATGCCCGACGGACAGGTACCAAGTGGACCAGTAAACATGGGGAGATGATTAGTTCGGACCTCCATGGGGCTGAAGAGCCCATCAGATGGTTGTTGGGACCCCATCAGGGGAAAAGATAGGACAGTGATTGGTCGAGCCTTGCACAAGAGAAGAAGGAGAACGTTTTCATCCAGGATGCCTTGGATGACCCCAACCCAGGGGGGTTGACCCACTGCAGGTGGAACGTGCCCCTTTTGATGCCCCAGGACGTCATCTCCAGTGTATGGCATCTTGACAGAGTAGTTTTGCACGTGTGGCAGAGTTTGGAGGCCCAAGGAGAACCAACGTTTGTCATCTTGTGTTGCATTTTTCCCTAAAAAGGGCCAACGTCTCCCTTAGAGGGGCTTGACGTCCTGCTTATTGCTCATTTAAGGTTTCATTTAACAGTTTAATGTAAAACCGTATGATTTTTGGTTTGTAGCCTTGTCGGCTATTTTTAATGACCTAAAATTAATTAAAAGGTCATGATACTGTATATATTGAGGATGTTTTTCCCTCATTTGAACAATAACACAACTCACCCACACTTGTGAGGTCTGATTTTTGCGCCCTACTAGGGTAGTTTTGTCTTTATAAGGGAGGCGCACTTGTTTATGGAAGGATTTTTTGCATCTTTTGGCATTTCTCTCCAAGGAAGGTTTACAACTAGGGTTTGCACATGCTTTCTTCATGATATGTAAGTGATTTTCTTGCAAAACTTATTAATTGAATGGTTGTAGGTTTACTTTCTTGCATTTGTTTATTAAATTGTTGATTTGAAACCCTAGGTAACAAGCACACAAGTAGGTCCTTCTTTCATGTCCCCTTAGAGAGAAATATTTCAGCCATTGAAGAAGAAGGATTGAGCCTAGACTTTGCTACACTCATCTTGCTTCTTCCCTTAAGCTAGTATTGAATTTTATAGGTTGAAAAGGGGGTGACGTCCTAGGCCTAGGTTATCTACACCTAGGGCCATCATCTTATAGGGTTTGAAAGCCTTTCCTTTGCAACACTTTCTCTCACCTCATCCTTTAGTTAAATTTATCATTTATGCTAGCCATTTTGCCAAGTTGACCTAAGGAAGGAGGAAAGAGCATGAGGCCTTGCTTAAGCAACATCGGAGTGAGCCTCTTTCCCCTAGGGTTTTGATTCTAGGGCCCTGCCTTTGCATCACTTTAGAACCCTTCCCTCTTGTATTTAAGTCTTCATCCTTTCAAAACCTTTTTCCCTTATCTTGTTTGACTCCATATACCCTAAGGCACTGATCTTTAGCCTCCAACGTTGAAGTCCTAGTGTCCAAAACAACTCTCAAAACTTTGAATTTTAAAACCCTAACTAACAAACTAACCTAGATAAGGCTGATGTCACCCTTGAATAATCCATCTTGACGCAACCATTCATAATGATAAGCAATTGAATGATGAATTAAAGCATTTATTGAGTAAAGTGTTGGTTGGATACATTGTTAGCTTTATCATCTTGATAGTCATTGATGAATTGATGCCTTTTCATAGATAATTGATAAAACATTGACTTCATTGGTATCTATTGTTTTTATATTACTTATTAATTGATAGAAGATAGTCATTGAAGTACTAACCCATTGATTTATAGCCTGCATATATGTTGTATTGTTGTTGTCTTGTTCCGGGAAGGTGTTTTCATTTGGGCATACACTTCTTTATTGGCTGATTAGCCGGACTATTTGACCTTGGTGGTAACCTGTGAGGGGGGAAACTTTAACCTTGAATTTATACCCTTGCCTCTTCAAAACCCCAGGTTACTAGGGACGTCGCCCCTGGGTTAACCTCCCTAAATAGAAATAAACCTCCCCATTGAGGTGACATTGGGTGGGTAAGGTTCTTGTTACGCCAGTTTGGCCTCTATCCCTTAGCTTTTGACCTAAACTACAAACTGTGTGATAACATTTTGGCGTCGCTGCCGAGGAACACTGAGTCAATCTTCCTCAATGACAAACCCTTTGGTAAGCCTTGCCTCATAGAACATTTTCTTACAATCTTACCTGGCGACTCCACTAAGGGTGTTTTCCCTGTTTCTTTGGTAATTTCAAGTAAATTATCTGGCAATTCCACTAATGGCGACCCGTACTGGGAAACAGTACTCAAATCCCTCTATTGTGGCTACTATCCCTTTAACAAGATCTGCACCCCCAATCAATCTTGATCCTCACAAGTGGTCTTGCTCAGAGATTTTCAATTGTTTCTACTTTTGTAACATCCAAGGGGGGCTGCATGACTTACCCAAGGATGCAAATTCTTGGCTACCCCTTTTCTCAGGAAAAGGCACCTCTGGAAATTCACATTTGACCCAATTTTGTAATAGTTTTGAATTTCATTTTCCTGGTCAAGAACATCCTGATGTCTTTATGAGGCTTTTTGTCGGCTCCCTTATAGATGATGCTAAAACGTGGATCCATGGGTGCCCTAAGTGGAGCATAAAAAACCATGAAGAACTACAAAAGGCCTTTAAAATAAGGTCGTGTGATAATGAACATTCACAGGACTCTTTTTCCCAATACCTTGACATTTGCAAAGGACCCTATGAAGATGTCAGAGATTTCAGTGATAGGTTTAACCTTCTTCTCAAAAAGTTCCAATCAAAGGTGGCCTCAGAGAAAGACATCATCGATCATTTCCTGTCCTCCTTGGAGGGAACCATACAATTCGAAGTCAAAGACAGGTCACCAACAACTTTAGAAGAAGCACAAGACCTGGCTTTCCAGATTGAAAGGAACCTTAATTTTGAAGATTGCATCTATCAAAGGGATTTCACACAAAATTGTGAACTATGGGATCTTGGTAATGAGCCTGAACCTCCAAAGATCTTTCAAGTCGAGATGGCTCCCACCAAGAGAAAATGGAGCTTATTGTATGAAAGTGTTTTCATTTCTCAAGAAACCCCTTTGAAGAAGGCCCATCCTGAAGATGAATTTGAAGCTATCTTACCTGAAAATGATGAGCAAAATCATTCTAGAGACTTCTCCCTTTTTATCCACCAAGTGGGACACCCTGTTCCCAAAGTTCATGAGCCTACTCTGTTTTATACTACTCTCCAAGTAAAAGACTCTCTCCTCCACAACTGTCTCCTGCATCCAAGCGCCACAACCAACATAATGACAGAGGAAGTTATGTGTTAGCTAGGTCTAACCCTCTCACGAACAAATACCAAAGATGACTTTACAAAAGGGATCATTAACAACCTCGAAGTGGCCTTTAACTCATGCCCCAGTGCTCCTTTCTTGATAAATGTAGTTGTCATCAATGATGTGAACAATTTTGGGGTTATCCTTCACAAGGATCGCATAGAACATTTGAATGGAAGTATTCATGAATAGTAGTCCAAGGTAACCATCCCTCATCCTGAAGGGGGGCTCTTTACCATCTACAATGAACCTCTCATTGGCTCCCCAATTGAGACTTCCAATGAACCAAGTGACCAACTTTTGTGCATCAATAGTGGCCTTAATGATTGGTTCATCCAATAAGGGAAGTTAGATATGGATACCGTTGAAGAAACTGAAGGAATCTGGACTTTGGAATTCGATGGATCACACTCAAGCTCTAGATCTGGTGTTGGAGTGGTTTTAACGGCCCCTTCAGGTGAAGTCCTTTACCATTCCTATAGATTGGAGTTCCATTGCACTAACAATATCGCTGAGTACGAAGCCTTGATTCTGGGTCTCAACCTAGCAATTGACAAAGGTGATACAATCCTGGAGGTGAAAGGAAATGCAGACCTCATTATGTCACAGGTTTTGATGAGATTTTCCACTAAGAATGAAAAATTGAAAAAGTATCGAGATGTTTCTCAAACCCTTTCAAAATCCTTCAAGAAAGTATCAATCGAAGTTGTTCCTCGAGAAGAAAACCACGTGGTTGATGCTTTAGTTGTCTCTGCTTCTACCTTATAGCCATGTGAAGGATCTCTTCATAACTTGTGCAAGATGGAGGTCCTCTTTAGGCCTTCTATTCCTGACAATTTAGAACATTAGCAAGTGTTTGAGGACAATGATCAAATTATCAGATTCATGGAGAACAACAGGGAGTTATCTAATTCACAAGTTGCTTTCTTGGTTGATTCTATGGATCTAGGAGTCATTAACTTGCAAATTAACACCCTACCAAAAGGTTGTATCCCTTTAGAAAACCTTTTTGATAGGCATGACATCTTCAAAGGAAAGAGAACCAACAAACAGGCTGAAGAAGCCCTGGAATTCAATATTGGTACAGAGATGGACCCAAGGATGGTCAAAATAGGAAAGGGGACCACCAACAAGGAAAGAGAGGAAATATTAATGCTCATCAAAGAATTCAGAGATACCTTTGCTTGGAACTATGATGACTTGAAATCCTACAGAGGGGATGTCATCCAGCATGCCATACCTTTAGTAGAAGGGGCCAAACCTTTTCGACAAAAGATAAGGCATATCAACCCAAAGCTGGCAGGCCAAATACAAAAGGAACTCCAAAAAATGGTTGACGCTGGCATCATAGCCCTTATAAGGTATTCTTCTTGGATGTCAAACTTGGTAGTTGTTCGAAAGAAAAATGGTGATATCCGCCTGTGTGTTGATTTCCGTAACCTAAACCAGTTGTCATTAAAGGATAACTATCCCCTCCCAAACATGGAACATCTACTCCAGCGGGTCACGGGCGCAGGAATGATGTCTATGTTAGATGGATTCTCAGGGTATAACCAAGTCTTGCTAAAAAGGAAAGACCAACTCAAAACTGCTTTCACTACACCATGGGGAACTTTTATGTACTTAAGGATGCGCTTTGGCCTTATGAACGCTGGTGCCACTTTTCAGAGAGCAATGGATTTTTCCTTCAGAGACCTCATACAAAAAATCATAGAGATTTACCAAGATGACCTTACAGTTGTGTCCAAAGATAGGAAATACCATCTCTCTCACCTTAGGATTGTTTTCGAGCGATGCAGAAAGTATGGTATCTCATTAAACCCCAAGAAATATGTTTTTGGGATTGATGAAGGGAAACTGTTAGGACACGTGGCCTCACAAGGAGGAGTATCCATTGATCCTGAAAGAGTCCAATCTATTAGAGATGTTCGTCCTCCAGCCAACAAGAAATCCATATAATCCTTTCTCGGAAAAATCAACTTCATTCGTAGATTTGTACCAAATTTTGCCAAGAGGATAAAACCTTTGAGTTCTCTATTAAAAAAGGATGTTGCCTTCAGGTGGGGAAATGAGACCAACAAATCCTTTGAAGACATCAAGAATTCCATCTCCCAAACCCCCGTCTTGATCATCCCTGATTTATCACAAGATTACATAATATTCTCATTTGCATCTCAAGACACTATTGCAGAGGTCCTCATGCAAAAGGATGCGGATGGTTATGAACACCCGGTGGCCTTTATGAGCAAAGTTCTAAGAGATTCAGAATTAAATTACTCCATTACAGAAAAACAAGTCTATGCCTTGGTCAAATCCCTCAAACACTTCAAAAACTACATCGGATATAATAAAATTAAGGCTTATGTCCCGTATCCAGCTGTGAAGGATGTCTTATCATAGCAAGATTGCATGGGTACTCGAGGGAAGTGGGTTTCGAAGATCCAGGAGTATGACCTAGAATTAAAGCCCACCAAGATAATAAAGGGACAAGGTCTGGCCCAAATGTTAACTGAAAGCAACCAAGAAGCCATACAGATGGGTGAAAGTGAGCAAGTAAATGTGATGATTAGTGAATTATAACACGATGAGTGGTATTCTGACATCATTTACGATCTGAAGAATTTGTCTTGCCCTGATCATTTAGTGGATTACAAGAGAAGGGATTTGAGATTGAAGGCCATGAAATATTGCTTGACTGAGGATGTACTTGGCTAGAAAAATCCTGATGGTTTCATTCTTCGATGTGTGAACAAGGAAGAAGCTGAGAAGATATTGAAAGAATTGCACTCTAGACATTGTGGTGGACATTTTGTTGCTCGTACTACTGCCCATAAAATTATGAGGGCTAGCTATTATTGGCCAACACTTTTTTCGGACACTTACCAACACGTCCGATCTTGCCAACCATGCTAATACTTCACTAGTAAACCAAAACTCCCTGCACAACCTTTAAAGCCTATGGTGATAGAAGCGCCTTTTCAGCAATGGGGATTGGATTTCATTGGTGAATTCAAAGACAATTCAAGTAATGGTTACCGGTGGATCCTTACAGCTACAGACTATTTCACTATATGGTTTGAATCTATTCCCACCAAAAAATCCACCGAGGAAGTGGTCATGAACTTTCTAGAATATCGAATCATAACTAGGTTTGGTGCTCCTTCCAAGATCACTACAAATAATGCCAAAGCTTTCATCTCTTACGCTATGGTAGAATTTTGTTTCAAATATGGCATTACCCTATCCCATTCCTCCAACTACTACCCACAAGGAAACGGACTAGCAGAATCAACTAATAAGAACCTCATGAACATTCTGAAGAAGGTTGTCGGAGAGAATAAAAAGTCATGGGATAGAAAAATAAAATACGCAGTATGGGCAGATCGAATAACAACAAAGACTTCCATAGGAAAAACTCCTTTTGAGCTAGTATATGGACTTGAAGCAAAACTTCATGTGAACTTCCAGATCCTTGTCCTCCGTTTTTCTCAGCAATACGCCACAGATGCAGAAGCAATGAAAGGAAGGATAAACTAGTTGATAGAGCTTGATGAGATGAGAAGAAGTGCCTTCGGGCAAATGACGAGAAATCAAGAAAATATAAAGAACACTTTTGATCATAAAGCCAAGGAAAGAAACTTCGCCAAGGGAGATCTTGTACTACTGTGGGACAAGAGAAAAGAGAAACCTGGTATGCACAAAAAATTTGACAGTCTGTGGGGAGGCCCTTATAAAATCATGATTTGTGCAGGTACGAATTCTTTCAACTTGGAGACCATGGAAGGAGAAATCCTAAAGCTGCCAGTAAACACTTTACACATCAAGCGTTACTACCCCCCAGAGACCTGATTCCACAGGTAAGTATAGTTACGTAGGAATTTTTCCGTGTATTATACCATTTGCATTTCATGTTAGTTTTCTTCCTCACTTGCATTGATTGTTTTATTTTAGTCGTATATACATATATATTGCGGGGTGGAAATACCACCCCACATTTTATCATTGATTCCCTTTTTGAGTGTGAGCAGGTCTGCAGGTTATGCCAAACATGCTGACACTCTCATGCGCTCTACGGTGAGCACATGTCCCCAAGTTGGAGCCAGATGTTATCCTCGATTTCTAGGGATAGCTAGGAGATCATGTCTCGAGGCCCACAGGTCCTAGACATGGAGTACCAAGAGCAGGATTGACCTGAGCATGGCCTTGGAGGGCCCATATTTCTTCTCTTTCATCAGACTTGGCTTGTCAACAACAGCAACATCTATCACCATCAGTCTGGTCCTGTATCGGAGAAGGCTCTTTCTTCATGAGGTAATTGGTCCAAGTATCATGGTATGTATCATTTTTTATCATTATAACCTTTAGATATATGCATCTTACTCCTTTTATTTTTGACAACTGCTTCGATCTTACATTGACCTGCTTGACCATGGTTGGGGGGATTGACAGAATGCCTTATTAAGCCTGTATCCATAGGTTTTGGTTTTCCACTGGGGGGAATTATGAGGATCCATCGTCCGCTCCCATCATATTATCACTTTCCATCTTATCTCCCGCTCATCATCCCCATTCCCCTAGTCTAGACATTAGGATGGTCTGTCTGTAGGGTTGCACCATTATCTTGTGGGAAGAAGGAGCTAAATGCCCAGAAGGTAAAAGCAGATGGTAAAAGATAAAAGCCAATAAAAATAATACCTAGAGATGCTTCGCCTAGGGAAAAGTAAATTAGACACATGTTTCTTGTTGACTTTTCAACACCATCAATTACTTGACATCAATCAATGACATCAATCAAACCAAACCATTTACATATGATCCAACAATATTCCAAATAATCAAACCATTGGTATCAATGAAAAACCATTGGCATCAATGACAACATGATCCAACACTATATCTATCAAGGAGACCAAGCCTTCCTCTCTTGAGCCATCTGATGAAACCCCAACTATTGAGAAATTGCAACAAGAAAATGCTCAGTTGCTTCAACAATTGGCAGAGCGAGAAATTGTGGATCGACATTTTCACCATGCCAATGTTGTCCTGCAAGAAAAAGTAAACTCTCTTCATTGATTGGTCTATTAAATGACC
>ML834432.1:81730-96400 GCA_009831015.1 Picea engelmannii
AACCACTTTGATTACTTTGACCTTTTGGGGCTTCTAGATGACATATGAGGGTCCTCCAACTTCGTAAGGCCATAACTCTCAAACCGTGAGGAGTTATGTGACTTTCTACATACCACTAAAAATGGCATGACATGTACTATCCACATAGAATAGTATTATCTGAAAATATATCATAACTCATACCGTTACCCATCAAACAAACTTAGGTCCATTACCCAAACCTGGGGTCTCCAACTTCTCATGGCCATAACTCTCTAACCGTGAGGAATTATGTGAAATTCCACATACCACCAGAAATGACATGACAAGAACTATCCATCTAGGATATTTTCCCTGAAAAAATCACTTTCCTTCATCTCATTATTCCACAATTAAGCATGGGTTCTCTTACTCCACAAAGCCTTTTCCCGTGAGGACTTTCACCATAAGGGGACCACTTTGAATTTCATCCATATTTAATTCTTACCAACCATGACAAAACAATAATGAGTCATATTTACATCAAACACTATTGGGTACATTACCCAAACCTTTGTGCTACGGGTCTTTCTTCAAGGGTTGACATCAATGACAACTAACCTTAATCAACAAAGGGAGCACCAACAGAACACTTGGAGAAGTGCAGAGCTTTGTGAAAAATGACACCCCTAGGGGAATGGCCTCATCATTTTGTACACACCTTAGAAGGCATACCAACGAACTAGTATACAGACCAGGAACTTCGCAGAGGAACTTCAAACTAGACAATACTACAACAAAATTTTACAGTCACTTTCTCATTCGAGCATGAGAACTCCAACATAGATGCACCTCTTAAGCAGATAAGAGGGGTGATATTCATCACGGAACTAGAAGTCAAACTCATAATAGAATAACAACAGCAGAACAGATAGACAGTGAATGAATTGTTGTCATGCTATCATGTGCAGGAATATGCACCAGATGAAGACGATTCATGCAATATTCAGATCGAGGAAGCAGAAGGAGAAAGAGAAGTCGAAGGTACACCGCTATAATCAGAAGTAATTGTTGCGCCGATCAAGGTGAAGAAAGTCAACATTGGGACAGTTGAGAATCCCAAAATGGATAGAATTGGAGACCACTGGGATGAACAAACAATAGAAATCATAACAGATTTACTGTGTGAGTACAGCGACATATTCCCCATGACATTCACGAAAATGAAGGGTATAGCAGGAGAGCTAGGAGAAATGAAGATACCACTCAGAGATGAAGCAAGTTCGATCAGACAACGAGCATACAGACTAAACCCGATATATAAGCAGAATGTTAAAGATGAGATCGACAGAATGATTGAAGCTGGAATCATAGAACCTATGGAGGAATCAAAATGGATAAGCCCGATGGTAGTTTAAGAGAAAAAACAAGGCGGGATAAGAATATTCGTCGACTTGAGGAAGTTGAAAGATGCATGCCTACATGACCCGTTCCCTACACCTTTCACAGACGAAGTGTTGGAGAACGTAGGAGGGCACAAAGTTTATTCATTCACTAATGGATTCTCAGGCTACCACTAGATCAAGATAGCACAGGAAGACAGATACAAGACCATGTTTTCTACAGAATGGGGATCCTACCAATACAAAGTCATGTCGTTTGGAATGAAGAATGCACCCTCAATATTTTCCAGAGTAGTCATCATTGCATTTAAAGAATTTATCCACCAGTTCCTAGAAGTATACTTGGATGATTGGACAATCTATAGTTTATTTAAAGACCATGTAGAGGTTGTGCAGATGATGTTAGAAAGGTGAAAACAGTTCCAGATATCATTAAACATCAAGAAGTGCATCTTTGGAACACCGTTTGGGATATTATTAGGTCATATAGTATGTAAACAAGGTTTACTAGTAGATCCAAAAAAAATTGCAGTCATTGTTAACTTACCACCACCAAAGACAGTCTATCAACTAAAAGCGACATTGGGACACATAGGATACTACAGAAAGTTTATAAAAGGGTACGCGCAGATAACCGCGTCGATGGATAAATTGTTAAGGAAAGATACAAAGTTTTAGTGGAATGAAGATTGTCAACATGGTCTGGATACGCTGAAAGACAAGATGGTCACTGTGCCAATACTAGTATTTCCAGACTGGGACAAGACATTCCATATACATGTAGATGCATCAACAATAACACTTGGATCTATTTTGGCACATCCAGGAGCGGGAGATTTGGATCATCCTATAGAATTTGCGAGCATAAAACTATCAAAATACGAGAATAAATATAACACTACAGAGAGGGAAGGCCTAGCTATGGTCTACGCACTGCATAAGTTCAGACATTACTTATTGGGAAAACACTTTAAGATGTTCACAAATCACTCAGCCCTTAAATACCTAGTCAACAAGCCAGTGTTGGGGGGGAGAATATGTCGATGGTTATTACTATTTCAAGCGTTTGATTTTGAATTAATAGTCAAGCTAGGAAAGTTGAATGCAGGACTTGACCACCTATCAAGGGTCACAAACGGAGAAGAACCTAAACATTTAGAGGACAACCTTCTATACGCACAGGTATTTTTAGTCCAGATCACCGATGAATACTTTGCAGATATCATTCAGTACTTGAGTATAGGTATTGCGCCACAGGAATATAACATCGCACAAAAAAAGAACCTCGTAGTCTGGGATGTAGACTATTATTTGATCACAGGACACTTATACAAAATGGGTGCAGATAACATCTTGCTAATATATGTTCTAGATCATGAAAGACCAAGGGTTTTAGCAGAAGCCCATGAGGGAATAGCAAGAGGACATTACACAGGAAAATCTATCGCGTAAAAGGCATTGCGCGTAGGACTATGGGGGGCAACCATTCACAGGGACTCAAAGGACTACTTCCAGCTATGAGATGTCTGTCAGAGGGTTGGTAAAACCAATAGAAGGGACGAGATGCCATTATGACCATAGGTAACATTGCAGGCATTCGATAAATGGGAAATAGACTTTGTGGGACCAATCAACCCACCAGCAAAAAGAACAGGAGCAAGGTACATTATCACCGCAACAGAATACCTGACAAGATGGGAGGAAGCAACCACAATGAAGGATTACAGCGCAGAAACAACAACACACTTTCTATTTGAACAAGTAATCACTAGGTTTGGTTGCCCAAGAATTTTGATGAGCGACCAAGGCACACACTTCATTAACAACACTGTTAACGCTATGACTGAATATTTTTAAGTCCACCATCAAAAGAGCACACCTTATCAGCCACAGGCAAATGGAACAGTAGAATAATTTAACAAAATCCTTGAGAATGCACTAAAAAATATCTGTAATGTCAATCGGGATGATTGGGACCTCAAAATAACAGCAATATTGTCGACATACAGGACCACATGCAAGAAGTTGACATGGCATACGTCATTCAAACTGGTATTTTGGACAAGAAGCATTGGTGCCATTAGAATTTTTGGTACCTAGTTTGTGCGTCGCAACAATTACACACATGACAGAGCAAGGTGCAATACTAGAGAGACTAAATCAGTTGATGATCATGGAGGAAGATAGGATCCTAGCAGGGTTCCACCAACAAGTTAAAAAATAAAGCGACAACGCTTGGCATGACAGACACACCAAGAAGAAAACTTTCAAGGAAGGAGACTTAGTGTTGATGTATGACAACAAATCCATTCAGCATCCAGGAAAACTCAGAATGCACTGGTTAGGACCATACGAAGTAAAAACTATCATAGATGGGGGAGATGTGTTGAAATTACTAACACAACTGAGAAGGGGGGGTGAATCAGTTGTTACTGCGCTTAAACAATTTTAATTCAATTAAACCATTTTTAATCTTTCTCCAAGTGACCATCAATATTATACTACATATGGACAACATAAATAATGAGCATCACTCACACATAAGATATACACAGAGATAGATTTTCACGAGGAAACCCATAAAGGGAGAAAACTTCTTCTTCTTCGAAATGATAGGAAGTCTTTTAAGTTATGTACATCATCTCTAATTGAGCACCAACTCAATGTGAGGCTACTACCTCTGTTTTACAAGTTCCAACTTGTTTGAGACCACCAACTCTCTGATTTCTCTAGCACCCACTAGAAGGAAGCACCAACTCCCTAAGTGTTCCAGCACCAACTGGATGGAAGAACCAACTTCCAGTTACACAGGAACCAACCTGTATAACATAGAACAATTGTTCTCCCTTGCACCACCCTGCCACCCTGGTTTTTCTGGCTGCAACCAGATGGAAGCTGCAACTTCCTGTGTTCAAGAACCCACTTGAACCTCTAAGGACAACAGTCCTCCCTAGCACCTCCCTACCACCCTTATTATAAATAAATGATTGAATAACCAATAACTCAGATAAATCAAATCTTACCACTTCTTCATTGTTCTGCAATTCTACTTTGCTACACTATTCTTCTGCTCTGTTCATATTTGGATTGACTTGATGTCTCTGTCCATCTGTTCTTTCTCTGTCCTTCTCATGCTCTTTGATATGTGTACATTCTTCTCTCTTCCCCTTTTCTCTTTTGTTCAGGTTCTGTTCCTTATCTCTGAGCTTTCTTCACACTGTGCATACTGTAGTTTTACCTTTCTACAGTTCAACTCATTTTTTTATTTTTTTCAGTCAGAACAACCAACCATGCACATTTTCTATGTTTTTCTTTTATACACTACAGCCACGGCCATTACACTTCAAATATTCTTAGGAAAAATAAAACGTCTCAGTAACTGAAATGCCAACCGATCAAGAATCATGGATCAGTTTTGCTAACTGATTCGTAACTGATCAATTAACTGTGAGATGGAACAGTATCCCTCTGATCATATTCAATTTCACCTGCACCGT
Source organism: Picea engelmannii (assembly GCA_009831015.1). NCBI lineage: Eukaryota > Viridiplantae > Streptophyta > Pinopsida > Pinales > Pinaceae > Picea > Picea engelmannii. Next base: position 86,589 of record ML834432.1, read on the forward strand.
TGGATTAAAATGATGGATCTTGTGCTTATTTCACCATTTTTTAATTCGGCATTTTAGCATTTCAGCATTCCTTGTGATGAGATAACTTGACGCTCCATGTCGCAATCCCCGAAACTCCGAAAAAAAGAGCTTAGCTGTTAGCGCCTTTCGCAATTTCGCATTTCGCAATTTCACAATTTTAGCACTCTTGATGTGAGAGTTCTTGACAACTCCACCTCCCGGTCTATGAAACTCCGAAATTGAGTCAGATCAACTTTTCGATTTTTTGCACTTCGCAATTTCGAACATTTTGTCGTGAGAGTCCTTGACAGCTCCAACTCCCGGTATCCGAAATTCCGGTAGATATGCCTGTTTCGGGATTTTGGGATTTCGTATTTCATGACTTTGGGACTCCTGTGTTGGAGAGTCTTGACTCTTGACTTCTCAATCTCCCGGTATCTTAAACTCCGGTAGATGTATTGTTTCGGGATTTCTCATTTTGGTATTTCACAATTTCTGTGGTGAAGTGTTTCGACACTTCAACTCCCGATAACCGAAACCTGCACCAAAAGGTGTTTTTCACATTTCGGCACTTCGACATTTCGCATGTTGCAAATTCGATAGGCTAGGGAACCCCATTCCTTTGACTTTCCAATCAGAGAAATGACGATCTTTCGCCACGTGTCCTACGGACCCAATGGTCCAGATATTATTGAAACTTCACGGGCCTTCGTCCTGTCAGATCAACGGTCCAGATCAATCCTTGATCTGACGGTTAGGAATATATCATGAATTCACAAGTCTTCGTTGTGCCTGATTCGAGATTTTGGTGTTTCACATTTTGCGACGTCGGGACTCCTGTGGTGAAGTGTTTCTACAGTTCCAACACCCAGTATTCGAAACTCCGAAATGGAGTTAATTGACATGCTCTGACCTTTCGCATTTCGGGATTTTCTGCCATGCAATCATCGTTGCGTTGTTGGTCTTGCCACTTTCTCTTGTTCATCATCATGGGGTTGAGCTTGCCATCAATGACAAACAAATACTCTGCCTTTTGTTCTGATAACATGCCAACAATCTCCCCCTTTGGCATTGATGGAAACCCCTTGAAAAAACATGCAACTAAAACTATACCACTGTAGAATCCTTGAAATTACCACACTTTCTCCCCCTTTGACATCAATGTCAAAGATGAAACATGCTCCCCCTAAGTTGTGGCAGCACATACTCCCCCTGTCAACTATGAGTAATTTATAAATACAACAGATATTCAATTAGGACTCCCCCTGGCCAGGTGAACAGATTAGACGAAAGAAGTTATAACCCCCAACTTTTGACGAAGATATCCAAAATGGTTCATTGCTAATGGTTTAGTAAAGATATCAGCAATCTGTTCTGTTGAAGGAATATAATTCAGCTAAACAATTCTGTTTGTAACTTGTTCTCTGAGAAAATGGTACTTTATTGGGATATGCTTAGTCTTGGAATGAAGAACAGGATTCTTAGAGACACTAATGGCACGGGTGTTATCACGGTGAATTGGAATGGGATCAGTGTAAGTTACCTTCAAATCTGCAAGAGTTTGAATCATCCATAAAATTTGTGTGCAGCAAGTAGCAGCAGCAATGTATTCTGCCTCTATAGTTGATAATGAAATGGATCCTTGCTTTTTACTAAGCCATGCTACTAATGAGTCACCCAGAAAGAATGCTCCTCCACTGGTGTTTTTTCTCTCATCAACACAGTTTGCCCAATCTGCATCTAAATAAGTAGTTAACTGAAAATTCTGATTTCTGGGATACCACGGACCATAAGTCATTGTTCCCTTCAATTATTTGAAAATCCTTGTGACGGCTACCAAATGACTTTGTTTAAGAGATGATTGATAACGACCTACCATTCCAACAGCTTGCATTATATCAGGACGGGATGTTGTGATGTACAGAAGACTGCCTATCATTGATTGGTATGTTCTTTGATCAACATTGGGTGACATATCATCTTTACTGAGATTACATGCAACCACCATAGGTGTACTAACAGGAGAGGAATCCTCCATCTGAAATTTCTTCAACATCTCTTTCAAATATTTTTCTTGAGATATAAAAATTCCTGCAGAACTCTATTTTACTTGTAAGCCAAGAAAATATGATAGTTCTCCTATCATGGACATCTCAAACTTTGTTTACATAGAGTTAGAAAACCACTGGACAGATGATTCATTAGTACAACCAAAAATAATATCATCTAAATAAACCAAAACAACTAGTAAATTATCACCTTCAGACTTAATGTAGAGATTGTTGTCAACAGTACCTTTCTTGAACCCTTTGTCGTGTAAGAATTTGTCTAGTCTATAATACCAAGCTCGTGGTGCTTGTTTCAATCCATATAAGGCCTTCTTCAGATTGCAAACATAATTACGATTATCTGTCAATGAGAATCCTTCAGGTTCCTCCATATATACTTATTCCTCTAGATCTCCATTAAGAAACATTGACTTAGAATCCATCTGATACACTGTAAAGTTCTTATGGCATGAATATGCAAGGAACATTCTGATGGCCTCTAATCTTGCCACTGGTGCAAAATTTTCATCAAAGTCCTGACCTTCAACTTGTACATACCCTTTACAGACCAATCTGGCTTTATTTCTAACAACTTGTCCTTTTTTATTCATTTTATTCTAGAACACCCATTTGAAACCTATTACATTTTTATCTTCAGGCTTAGGGAGAAACTCCCAAGTATTGTTCTTCTCAATCTGATCAAGCTCTTCATTCATTGCTCTAATCCAATCATCATGCTGGTTGGATTCATCAAAATTTTTAGGTTCAGACATAGATAAAAAGGCAACATGAGATTGTTTTGAGTCTTTAATCAATTTCCTTCTTGTCTAAACTCCTTTATTTATATCTCCAATTATCTTATTTTCAGGATGATTCTTTCTAACAATTCTGAGAGGTGATTTTGCTTCTTTCTATTGATTTTTGTTAGTTGGAGTATTCATATCTTATTCTGATTCAGATTCTTATCTTTCTGATCCTTGGACATGTTCATCTTCATCTTCAACTATATCTTTTGTTCTTGGTTCAGCACTGCTTACATTTCTGACCGTGATTTGTTCATCAACTTGTATGTCTATACAATCAACTAGTTTATGCAGTCTCTTATTGTAGCATATGTACCCTTTACTATTTGTAGCATAACCCAAGAAGATACCTTCATTAGCCCTGTCATCATATTTGCCAATATTTTCATCATTGTTCTTGATATAACATTTACTCCCAAAGACTTTAAAATGCTTGATTGAAGCAGGTCTTCCAAACCATAGTTCATAAGGAGTCTTGTCACTATGTGGCCTAAGATGAGCTTTGTTAAGGATATGAACAGTTGTATGAATTTATTCTACCCAATATGTCTGAGGTATGTTCCTTTCATTCATCGTTGATCTTGCCATTTGATGTACTAATCTATTCTGCCTCTCAACAACTCCATTTTGCTGTGGAGTCCTTGGAATTGTGTGCTCTCTTTTGATCCCATGTTTATCACAGAACTCTTTAAATTTCCATGAACTAAACTCTCCTCCTCTATCAGACCTTACTTCCTTTAATCCTTTTCTGGTTTGATTCTCAGTCAGAGCCTTAAACACTTTGAATTTTTCAAATGCTTCAGATTTTTCCTTTAAAAAGGCAACCCATGTTAGTCTAGAATAATCATCAATAATAAATATAAAATAATTTTCTTTTCTTGTACCTTCTTTCCTTGATGGTCCACATAAATCCATATGTACTAACTGGAGAGGTTTTTCTATTGAAGTAAAGTTTTTAGATTTGAACTGAGTGCGAGTAAGTTTTCCAATCTGGCAAGATTTACAAACAGAGTCGTATGGTTTTGATATCTTCGGAAGATCTTTTACTGCCCCATTATTTCTGAGCTTGATTATATGATAAAAATTTAGGTGTCCAAATCTCCTATGCCACAACCAACTTTCATCATATTTGCTTAAGTGGAATTCTTCTTTTTCTTCTTTTAACACATAGACATTTTTTTATGTTCTTATCCCTTTTGCAACTAGTTGTCCTGAATTCAAAGATTTTATTCTACAGTCTTTAGAGGTAAAAACGAATTCACATCCTCAGTCACAGACTTGACTGACACTAAGCATATTATGTTTCATATCTTCTACAAACAGCACATCTTGAGCTTTCCCCTTGCCATTACTCAAACTTACCATTCCTTTACCTTTTATTTTTCCTGGTGCATCATTTCCAAAAGTTACATTCCCTGATTTGCTATCACTTATAGTTAGAAACTTACTTTTGTCTCCAGACATATGTTTGGAACATCCACTATCAATATACCAGGGATTCTTTTGTCTTTGAGCTGATAACACTGGTCCACACTTGTCATCTATTTTCTTCTTCCAAACCTTGACATTTTCAGCAGTGGGGATCAAATCTGACTTGTAATTCTTTAAGTGACAGTCTCCAACTTTATGTCCATAATTATGGTAGTTGTAACATTCTGGTTCACGGAATAACAGATCATAACAATTTTTATGCTCATAACTGTTGTTGTGTTTCACCTATGTCCTTCTCCCAGTCATCACATGATTTATAGTCTATGATTGTTTGTTGCTTGGCTGTCTCAATCTTTGTAGTGGCAGATAATTATTCCTTGAAAAACTTGATTGCTCATATCTAAATCTTAAAGAACAGTTTATATCTTTGTGACCAAAATTAGAGCAGAAAAAAAAATAACCATAGAAAAAACCGTTGTACCTTGAAAAAATCTGTCTTCTTTGAGGAGGTCGATTTCTTCCATGCCAATAATCTCTCTGATCTACGGATTCGGTTCTAGTATTTTTTCTTTCATTCCTTCTTGGTGGCTGATTTTCTTTCTTTGTTTCTGTAGAGTGACTGTTTTCAATGTTTGAGGATTTGACAAACTTGATAGGTTCTGTATTACTTGGATGATCACTACTTGATCCTTCTTCATACCCCAATCCAGCTTTCAACTTTGGGTTTCTTTGCTGATTTAGAATGGAGGTTAATCCTTCTAAGGCTTTAATACTTGGCATATTTTGGTGATACAATCACTTAAACTTCTCCATTTATTTTATGGTTTTTACTATCTCTTCTTCTAAGGCTTCACACCTGGCTTTCTTCTCAGAAAACTGTTGTTTCAGTATGTCTTCTATTTTCTTTGCCTCTTCTAATTCCACTTTCAGCAGGGCAAATTCTTCATCAGGTTGTTTATTGTCTTTCTCAAACTGTATCAGCAATTGTTTTTGTTTTTTGTTTTTAATTCTGAGTCTGTCAATTTCTTGCAGTGCACTGATCAGTTCTCCTTCCATATCAACCACAACTTCTTCATCATTATCATCACTGCATGTGATTTTATTATCATAATCCTCTTTGGCCATAAGCATGAATTCATTTACCTTATCTTCACAGGAAGAGTCACTATCGGTGTCTTATGAGGAATTGTCATTATTTGCAACCAAACTTTTCTTCTTACTATATTTCTTGTATTTGTACTTCTTTTCATAATCAGAGTTCTGGTCCTTTTTCTGATGGGGACACTTAGATGAAAAATGACCTATCTTACCACAGTTAAAGCATTTGAAGGGAAACTTGCCTTGATATTTTCTTGATCCTTTCTTTAACCTTCTCACAAATTTTGCCTCAATATCATCTAATTCTGAATCAGTATTCTTATTTGCTTTAAACGATGCTTCTCTAGTAATGGATTTATCTTTGCTAATTCTCATTTCATATGCAGTTAAAGTTCCTAGAAGCTGATCAATGGACAGATTTTTAAAATCATTTAGTTCTTCTATTGCAGAGACTTTTGGATTAAATTTATCAGGCAGAGATCTTAAAATCTTCTGAACTAAGAGTGATTCTTCAAACTTCTCACCAAGACCCTTCATGGCATTCACAAGTTCTTCAACTCTTAAAAAATACTTGCTAGCTGTTTCATCTTCATTCATCTTTAGTTGTTCAAACTTCAACCTAAATGTTTGAAGTTTAGCATCTTTTACTTTATCATTTCCTTCATAGCTTATAATAAGATTATCCCACATTTCTTTGGCAGTTTGAAGATGCATCACCTTTACAAACTCAGCTTCTGCAAGTCCATTCAAGATAGAATTCATTCTCTTAGCATTAAAGCTAAATTATAACTTACCATCCTTGGAGGCTAGCACAACAGGCTTTATGTATCCAGTCTCTACTACATCCCAAGCATCAGTACCTAAGGCCACTAGGTATGTTCTCATTCTAACCTTCCAAAAGGAAAAATTTGTTCCATCAAACAGAGGAGGCTTACTGGCTGAAGTCCCTTCATGACTTGTCATGTTTAAGCTTGCAGATCTACCTTTAAATAAAAGGAACCTGCTCTGATACCAATTGTTGAAATTACTAACACAACTGAGAGGGGGGGGTGAATCAGTTGTTACTATGCTTAAACAATTTTAATTCAATTAAAGCATTTTTAATCTTTCTCCAAGTGACCATAAATATTATACTACATATGGACAACATAAATAATGAGCATCACTCACACATAAGATATTCACAGAGACATATTTTCACAAGGAAACACATAAAGGGAGAAAACCTCTTTTTCTTCGAAACGATAGGCAATCTTTTAAGTTCTGTACATCATCTCTAATTGAGCACCAACTCAATGTGAGGCTACTACCTCTGTTTTACAAGATCCAACTTGTTTGAGAGCACCAACTCTCTGATTTCTCTAGCACCCACTAGAAGGAAGCACCAACTCCCTGGGTGTTCCAGCACCAACTAGATGGAAGCACCAACTTCCAGTTACACAGGCACCAACCTATATAACATAGAACAATTGTTCTCCCTTGCACCACCCTGCCACCCTGGTTTTTCTGGCTGCAACCAGATGGAAGCTGCAACTTCCTGTGTTCAAGCACCCACTTGAACCTCTAGGGACAACATTCCTCCCTAGCACCTCCCTACCACTCTTATTACAAATAAATGATTGAATAACCAATAACTTAGATAAATCAAATCTTACCACTTCTTCATTGTTCGGCAATTATTCTTTGCTACACTATTCTTCTGCTCTGTTCATATTTGGCTTGACTTGTTGTCTTTGTCCATCTATTCTTTCTTTGTCCTTCTCATGCTCTTTGATATGTGTACATTCTTCTCTCTTCCCCTTTTCTCTTTTGTTCATGTTTTGTTCCTTATCTTCGAGCTTTCTTCACACTGTGCATACTGTAGTTTTACCTTTCTACAGTTCAACTCATTTTTATTTTTATTTTCAGTCAGAACAACCAACCACGTACAGTTTCTATGTTTTTACTTTATACACTACAGCCACGGCCATTACACTTCAAATTTTCTTAGGCAAAAGAAAATGTCTCAGTAACTGAAACGCCAACCGATCAAGAATCATGGATCAGTTTTTCTAACTAATTCGTAACTGATCAATTAACTGTGAGATGGAATATTAGCCCTCCAATCATATTCAAGTTCACCTGCACCGTTGGATTAAAATGATGGATCTTGTGCTTATTTCACCATTTCATAATTCGGAATTTCGGCATTCCTTATGATGAGATAACTTGACGCTCCATGTCGTGATCCTCGAAACTCTGAAAAAAAAGAGCTTAGTTGTTAGCGCCTTTCACAATTTCTTATTTCAGCATTTCACGATTTCGGCACTCTTGATGTGAGTGTTCTTGAAAACTCCACCTCCCGGTCTGCGAAACTCCGAAATGGAGTCAGATCAACTTTTCAATTTTTCACACTTCGCAATTTTGGACTTCCTATCGTGAGAGTCCTTGACAACTCCAAATCCCAGTATCCAAAATTTCGGTAGATGTGCCTGTTTCGGGATTTTGGGGTTTCGCATTTTGCGACTTCGGGACTCCTGTGTTGGAGAGTCTCGACTCTTGACTTATCAATCTCCCGGTATCTGAAACTCCAGTAGATGTACCTGTTTCGGGATTTCTCATTTCGGCATTTCGTGATTTCTGTTGTGAAGTCTTTCGACACTTCAACTCCTGGTAATCGAAACCTACACCAAAAGGTGTTTTTCACATTTTGGCACTTCGGCATTTCACATGTCACAAATTCGAGATGTTATAGAACCCTGCTCCTTTGACTTTCTAGTCAAGGAAATGACGATCTTTTGCCACGTGTCCTATGGACCCAACGGTCCAGATCTTATCGAAACTTCATGGGCCTTCGTTGTGTCTGATCAATGGTTCAGATCAATCCTTGATCTGACGGTTAGGAATATATCACGAATTCACAAGTCTTCGTTGTGCCTGATTCGAGATTTCGGCGTTTCACATTTCACTACTTCGGGACTCCTGTGGTGAAGTGTTTCTACACTTCCAACACCCGATACTCGAAACTCTGAAATGGAGTTAATTTACATGCTCTGACCTTTCACATTTCAGGATTTTCTACCATGCAATCATCATTGCGTTGCTGGTCTTGCCACTTTCTCTTGTTCATCATCATCGGGAGCTTGCCATCAATGAAAAACAAATACTCTGCCTTCTATTCTGAAAACATACCAAAAATCTCCCCCTTTGGCATTAATGGAAACCCCTTAAATAAACATGCAACTAAAAATATACCACTGTAGCATCCTTGAAATTACCACACTTTCTCCCCCTTTGACATCAATGTCAAAGAAGAAACATGCTCCCCCTGAGTTGTTGCAGTACATACTCCCCCTGACAACTATGAGCAATTTAGAAATACAACAGATATTCAATTAGGACTCCCCCTTGCTAGGTGAACAGATTAGACGAAAGAAGTTATAACCCCCAACTTTTAAAGAAGATATCCAAAAGGGGTCGATTCTAATGGTTTAGTAAAGATATCAGCAATCTGTTTTGCTGAAGGAATATAATTCAGCTGAACAATTATGTTTGTAACTTTTTCTCTGATAAAATGGTACTTTATTGGGATATGCTTAGTCTTGGAATGAAGAACGGGATTCTTAGAGACACTAATGGCACTGGTATTATCACAATGAATTGGAATGGGATCAGTGTAAGTTACCTTCAAATCTACAAGAGTTTGAATCATCCATAAAATTTGTGTGCAGCAAGTAGCAACAGCAATGTATTCTGCCTCTATAGTTGATAATGAAATGGATCCTTGCTTTTTACTAATCCATGCTACTAATGAGTCACCCAGCAAAAATGCTCCTCCACTGGTGCTTTTTCTCTCATCAACACAGTTTGCCCAATCTGCATTTGAATAAGTAGTTAACTGAAAATTCTGATTTCTGGGCTACCACAGACCATAAGTCATTGTTCCCTTCAAGTATTTGAAAATTCTTGTGACAGCTACCAAATGAGTTTGTTTAGGAGCAGACTGATAACAACCTACGATTCCAACAGCTTGCATTATATCAGGACAGGATGTTTTGATGTACATAAGACTGCCTATCATTGATCGGTATGTTCTTTGATCAACATTGGGTGACATATCATCTTTACTGATCTTGCAACCAACCACCATAGGTGTACTAACAGGAGAGGAATCCTCCATCTGAAATTTCTTCAACATCTCTTTCAAATATTTTTCTTGAGATATAAAAATTCTTGCAGAACTTTGTTTTACTTGTAAGCTAAGAAAATATGATAGTTCTCCTATCATGGACATCTCAAACTCTGTTTGCATAGAGTTAGAAAACCACTGGACAGATGATTGATTAGTACAACCAAAAATAATATCATCTACATAAACCAAAACAACTAGTAAATTATCACCTTCAGACTTAATGTAGATATTGTTATCAACAGTACCTCTCTTGAACCCTTT